>JAJLRB010003072.1:0-11135 GCA_020976825.1 Odocoileus hemionus | reverse complement strand
GTCCCCCTGAATGAAAAGAAGTGGTGAGCAAAAGTAGAAAAATAAGGGGGGCCAGCCTTTTAACCTCCTAATATTTACGACCTAAATGGGTAATGAATCACCCCCCCCCCAAACCAAATTTAAACCTTTTGTCCCTGTTCCGGGCCACATTTGCTGGGCCCATTATGGCCCGGGAAACTTGTGGCCCGGATTTGGCGCCAGAAAGAAAAGAGTGAAAAGGTGATTTCCCTTGGGTTTTACCAGGGGGCCCAATATTGCCCTTGACACGGGGCTGCATCACTCACCAAGGTACCAGGGGCCCTTTTTGGGGGGCTTCTTAAACAGGGGCAAAAAAGTGAGCACGATCTCCCGCCTCCAAGATCAGCCCAGAGAGGGGAGAAAGAAAAGAGAGGAGAGACAAAAAATACCGGGGCCTAAGCTCAAGAAGCAAAGGTGTTTTAATGATTTTTCTATGAGTAAAAACGGGCTGCAGAAAAAAAACTTTCTTTGGGGATATGAGTCGGGACCTGGGGCTTTCTCTGGGGATCCACGGGGTTTCCTCATCCCTTCATCTGTGAATGATGGGGGCCTTATTCAAGTCACTGTAAGAAACCCGCCTCCTTTCGAGTCAGGGGCTTCTCGGTGTATATTCCATTGGGGCAAAAAACCAGGTCCTCCCAAACACCTACTGAGAGAAAAAGCCGTCGAGGGGGGCTTGTGGAAAGTAGGCATCCTTCTTGTTCTAACCCAGGAAAAACAGCTCTCATCTCCGGGAAATTTGGGGCCCCACGGAGCATTTTCGAGTGCTCTGTGAACTTGGTATTCCCCTAACTTGGCACGTTGTTCTTGGGAACTTCTGGATTGCATAAGGGGAATCAAGCCACTGTGGGGGTTTTTTAAAATGGGGGGGGGAAATGGCGCGGGAGAAAAGGGCAGGGAATGGGGCCTCATTCTTTTTTGTTTGGGGTTTTACATGGCACTTTTTCGTGCTTGGGACCTCAGGGTCCCTCCAATTGTGACAGTGTTCTGCGGATTGTCTGGAGATCCATCAAGCAAGTCGAGGTCCTTATTTTTCAGGGAATCAGGGGATTTCTCTGCAGCTTTTCGGGGGACTCGGGCCTCATCTCGTTTTAAAGGGGAATGTCATGGTTTTTTCGAGTTGGGGCGGGGACCTGGGGTATTTTTACGAGTTATGGCGGGGATGGCATTTCAAAATCATGATTGTCCAGCGAGGGTCATGACTCCTTCCAGTTATAAAGGGACACTTCAAATACTTCGAGGCTCCAAAGGTGCTTCTCGGGGCAATGGAACCAGGGCCCCTTTTCGGGAGCCACAGTAAATTTTTGGGATTTCTCTCAATTAAAGAGGGTCAGGCATCGCCCCCTTTTAAAGCAGTGAATTTGCATGGCCGATTTGTAAAATCATGTGGGGCTTTCCCCTCAAAAGGGATCGGGGACTTGGGGTTTCTCTAGTACTCCATGGGAATTGACTTCCCTCACCTTTTGAAAAAAGTGGCCCTGTATCCAACCACTGAAGAAACCGCCCCCTTTAAAGTGGGGTTCTCGGTGTAATTCCATTTGAGGCAGAAAACTCAGGGTCCCCCCCTCACACCTACATGTGAAAAACCCCCATTTGGGGGGCTTGGGAAAGTTGGCATACTTTGAGTCTAAGCAGGCAATCAGCCTCCTTCCGGGCAATTTCAGTCCCGGAGCATTCCTCGATTTCCCCGCTGAACTCGTACCCTCTGGTTTGGGCAGGTTGTTCGAGGGAACCTCTAGGTTGCCTAAAGAAAGTCCCCCACTGGTCGTTTTTTGCTGCAAATGGGGGTACAGCTCAGCCATCCAGTAAAGGGAAGCGGGCCCATCTAAAGTTGTTTTGGGGAAAAGGGAGCCACTCGTGATGCTTGTGGGGGACCTAGGGTTCCTCTCTATTTTGGACAGTTTTTCTTGGGGATTGTCTCGAGATCCAACAAGCAAGCGGGCTTTTTACATGTTTTCATGTGGTTCAGGGGTTTGCTCTGCAGCATTAAAGGGTAATCGGGCATCTTTCGTTTTGGAGGGGGAATCTCATGGTTTTTTCTCAGTTGGGGGGGGAAGGGGGCATTTTCCCATTTTACGGGGGGTCCCTTTAAACACCGGTTGGCCAGCGAATCGGGACCCTATCTAGTTATGAGGACAATTATGAATCTCTTCTCGGCTTGCGGGCCCCAAAGGACGCTTCTGAGACAGGCGGGAACCCAGGGTCCCCCCCTACCACGGGGATTTTGGGGATTCCTGTTAATGTTCAAGAGATCGGGCACGTCAGGTTTGATGCAGTGACTGTGCGGGCCGCTCGAGGTTAAAAAGCATGCGAGGCATCCTTTAAAAGGGGGTGGGGGCCCTAACCTTTTTTTTTATGGACCTCCAAGGGGTTTCATACCCCCCTTTAAATTGTGGATGTAGAGGAGCCTTTTCCAGCCACTGAAAGGAAAAACCCGGCCTTTTTCGAGTCGGGGGCCCTGGGTATATTTTCCCCACTGAGGCAGCAAATCGGGGGTCCCCCCTACACCTACGGGGGGGAAGCCCCTCTGATGGCTTTTTGGTAGTTGGCATATTCCTGAGTCTAAGCCAGGCAATCAGCTCTCATCTCCAAAATTTGGGGTCCACGGAGCATACGGAGTTGCTCTTTAAATTTGGTTTTCCTCTGGGTTTGCATGTTGCCCCCTGTACCTGGTGTTTTAAATAAGTCCCTCTGGCTGTTGATGTGGAAGGGGGGGCCTAAAGTAAAGGCGGGGGTTCGCCGCATTCGGTTGTTTTGGGGTAAAGGAACCCTTTCGCGTCTGTGATCTCAGTTCCCTCTCTACTTTGACAGTGTTTTGGGGGACTGTTTTGGGGATCCATCAAGCAAGTTGGGGCTCCTTACAGATTTTTTGGCATCAGGGGATTGTTTGAAAAGCAGTGAGGGGAAGGGGGCCTCATCTCGCTTGGGTGGGAAGTCTCGGGTTTTTTCTCGAGTTGCGGCGGGGCCCCCTGGGGTATAACCAGTTACGGAGGGGGGAAATTCAACCCGTGTTCCCACGACGTCGGACCCCTGTCGAGTTAGAGAGAACCTCGGGAATCTCGCGAGGCTTGGCGGGGCCAAAGGCCCCTTTTTGGGGTGCGGGGGAGACCCAGGGTCCCTTTCCAGAAACTCAGAAATTTGAAATTTCCTCTAAATTTCAAGAGGAGTCAGCATCGTCCCTTTGAGGTGTAAACTCTGCGGCCGCTCGAGATGTCAAAGGTTGACATTCCATCGAAAGATTGGGGGATGGTTTTTTTTAAAGGACTCCACGGGGATTTACCCCCTTCATTTTGTGAGATAAAGGAGACTGTATTAAATCACTGTAAGGAAACCCTCCCCCTTTCGAGTCGGGGTTTCTGGGTGTTATTCCACTTGGGGCTGAAAACTCGGGGGTCCCGCCCTCAAAACTACGTGAGGAAGCTTCTCTTGAGGGGTTTTGTGAAATAGGATCCTTTTGAGTCAAAGCCGGCATTCAGCTTCTTCCCAGAATTTTGGGGGTCCAAGAAGATTTTTGAGTGCTCATAATGATATTCGTCTAGTTTTGGATTTTTCGGGGGGAAACTCGGATTTGGGGCTAAAAAAGTAAACCCCACGGGTCTGTTTGAGGGGAAC
The DNA here is from genome assembly GCA_020976825.1 of Odocoileus hemionus. NCBI lineage: Eukaryota > Metazoa > Chordata > Mammalia > Artiodactyla > Cervidae > Odocoileus > Odocoileus hemionus. The sequence continues at coordinate 7,505 of JAJLRB010003072.1, read as the reverse complement.
GCGGGATGGTTCGATCAAGGCGGGGGAATGGGGCCTCACTCGTTATTTGGGGGTACATGGAGCCCTTGTGATGCGGTTCCCTTTGGGTCCCCTGTACTTGTGACGGTTTTTTTTGGGGGTTTGCTGACACCCCTAAAGACGTAAGGCCTTACAATTTCATGGGGGGTCACGGATTTCTTCATGCATCCCGGAAAAAGGGGCCCCCATCTCACTTTGAGGGGGAAAACCATGGTTTTTCTCGATTGCGGTCGGACCTGGGGATATTCCCCGACGTACGTGGGGTGCACTTCAACATCTGTTTCTCCACGACGTCAGACTCCTGTTTAGTTACATGGCACCTCAGGGAACTCTTCGACTTGGGAGGGCCAAAGGACGCTTTTCGAGGGGGAGGGGGAGCCAAGGGCCCATCCGTACTAGGGATAGGGATTCTTTCAATGTTCAAAAGGAGTAGGCACGTACCTTTTTAACAGTGAATCTGCGTGCCGCTCGAGGGTCAAAGGGGTGGAGGGCATTTCCTAAAGGGGTCGGGGAAAAAGGGGTTTCTCTAGGGACTCCCAGGGTATTCATCATCCCCCACCTTTTGGATAAGAGGACCTTATTCAAATCACGTAAGGAAACCCCGCCTCCCTTTCGAGTCAGGGGCCCCGTTTTATATTCCCCTTTAGGAGCAAAATCAGGGCCCCCCAACACCCATGATGAGAAAGCCTTTGCTAGAGGGGGTTGTGGAAAAACATCCTTTCTTTGTCTAAACCAGGGAATCACCCATCCCGGGATTTGGGCCACGGGCATTCCGAGTGGGCCCATGAACTGAATTCCTCTAACTTTGGGGACTTGTTCTCGGGAAAACCCCGGGGTTGCAAAAGGAAGCAAAGGGCCCCCGTGGTTTTATGTGGAACGGGGGGGCGCTAATCAAGGCAGGGGGTCGGGCCTCATTCGGTTTGATGTGGGGGGCATGGGGCCCTTTCCCCATGCGTGTGACCTCAGGGTCCCCCTTTTAATTGTGACAGTGTTCGCGGATTGTTGGGGATCCCCAACAAGTCAAAGTCCTTACATGTTTCTGGGGATCACGGGGTTGCTCTGAAGGCTTGAGGGGAAACGGGCCTCATTCGCTTTAGGGGGAAAACCATGGTTTTTTTTCGAGTTTGGGGGGGGGGACCCGAGGGGTATTTTCGAGTTACGGGGGGGTGCCCTTCAAGAAACTGATTGTCCCCCGACGTCATGACTCCCGTCCGTTATGAAGGACACTTTGAATCACTTTGAGGCTTGGAGGGCCAAAGGAGCTTCTCGAGGTGGTTGGAACCCAGGTTCCCTTTCCATGAGCCCCATGATTTTGGATTTCCTCAATGTTTAAGAGGAGTCAGGCATCGTCACCTTTTTTAAGCATGAACTCTGCGTGCCCCTCGAGGTGTCAAAGGGATTGAGGCATTCCCTCGAAAGGAGTCGGGATTAGGGTTTCTCTAGTGAACCCCCTGGGGATTAACATCCCTTTACTTTGGGGGATGAAAATGGCCTGTATCAAGCCCTGCAAGGGAAAACCCGCCTCCCTTTTAAAATCAGGTTCCGGGGTAATTTCCCCTTGAGGAGAAAACTCGGGGTCCCCCCCTCCTCACACCTACTGATGTGAGAAGCACCCACTTGAGGGGCTTGTGGAAAGTTGGCATACGTCTTGAGTCTAAGCCAGGCAATCAGCTCTCCATTCCAGGCAATTTGCAGTCCACGGAGCATTCCTCGAGTTGCTCTGCTGAACTCAGTATCCTCTAGGCTTGGCAGGTTGTTCTGAGGGGAACCTCTAGAGTTGCCTAAGAAAGTCACGCCTGGTCGTGTTTGCTGCGAATCGGGGTACAGCTCAGCAGTCAAGTCAAGGAAGCGGGCCTCATCTCAAGTTGATTTGGGGACAAGGACCACTTCGTGATGCTTGTGTGACCTCAGGGTTCCTTCCTACTTTGTGACAGTGTTCTTGGGGATTGTCTCGAGATCCAACAAGCAATGTCGAGGCTTCTTACATGTTTCATGTGGATCACGGGATTGCTCTGCATGCATTGAAAGGTAATCGGCATCATTTCGCTTTGAGGGGGAAATCTCATGGTTTTTCTCGAGTTGCGGGGGGACCTGGGGCATATTCTCGAGTTACGGAGGGGATGTCCCTTCAACACTCGTGTTGTCAGCGAATCAGGACTCCTATCTAGTTATAGAGGACACATATGATCTCTCTCGGGCTTGGCAGGTCCAAAGGGACTCTCTCTGAGACGAGTGCGGAGACCCAGGGTCCTTTCCAGTAACTCATGTATATGAGAATTCCTCTCAATGTTCAAGAGGAGTCAGGCTTCGTCACCTTTTGAAGCAGTAACTCTGCGGCCGCTCGGGTTTCAAAGGCGTGGGGGCATTCCGTCAAAGGGAGTGGGAACTAGGTTTTTCTCTAGGGCTCCACAGGTTTTCATCATCCCTTCCCCTTTGGGAGATGATGGGGGACCCGTTTTCAAGTCACTGAAAGAAACCCACCCCTCCTTTCGAGTCAGGGCTTTCTCGTTATATTCCACTTGAGGCAGCAAACCGGGGTCCCCTCCCTAACACCTACTGATGAGAGAAGCCCGTAGGGGGGTTTGTGGAAAAGTGGGGCATCCTTTTTTTGTGTCAAGCCAGGAAAACAGCTCTCACCCGGGAAAAGGGGGTCCCGGACATTTCCTCGATGGTCTATAATTGATATTCCTCTAGACGGGCACGTTGTTTCGGGGGAAACCTCGGGAGTTGCAAAAAGAAGTCAAGCCACTGTCGTTTTGATGTGGAACGGGGGTTGGCGCAAAATCAAAGGCGGGGGGAATCGGGCCTCCTCGGTTGATGGGTACAGGGACCCTTCGCGATCTTGTGTCCCTGGGGCCCTTCTAATTGGACGGTTTTTTTTGCGGATTGTTGGAGATCCATCAAGCAATCAAATTCCTACATTTTTCAGGGAGTCACGGGATTGCTCTAAAGCATTGCGGGGGAACGGGGCCCACTCGCTTTGAGGGAAAGTCTCAGGGTTTTTCTCGATTTTGCGGCGGGGCCCTGAGGTATTTATCGAGTTACGGCGGGGGATGGCCCTTCAAAATCTGTTTGCCAGCGACGCATGATCCTGTCCAGTTTGAAGGACATTTCAGGAATCATTCGAGGCTTGGCGGGCCAAAGGGAGTTTCTCGGGTGATTTGGAGACCCGGGGTTCCCTTTTCCATGACCCCAGGATAGGGGATTTCTCTAAATGTTTCAGGGGATCACATCCACCTTTTGAAGCAGTGAACTCTGCGTGCCCTCGAGGTGTAAAAGGCATGTGGGGCATTCCCTCAAAGGGAGGGGGGGACTTAGGGTTTCTCAGGACCCCCTGGGATTCAGACTCCCTTCCCCTTGTAGATAAAAGATGACCTGTTTTAGCCACTGCAAGGAAACCCCGGCTTCCTTTAAAGTCAGGGCCCTTCTCGTTATATTCCCTTGAGGCAAAAAACTCAGGGTCCCCCCCTCACCCCTACTGTTTGGAAAGCCCCCCATTTGGGGGGCTTGTGGAAATTTTTGGCAAACGTTTTTATCTAAGCCGGGCAATCAGCTCTCCTTTCCGGCAATTTGCGCCCACGACATTCCTAGTTGCTTGCTGAACCAATTCCCTAGGTTTGGCGGGTTGTTCTGGGGGAACCCTCTGAGTTCCAAAAAAAAGTCACGCCCCCTGTCGTGTTTGCTGCGAACGGGTACAGCTAGCATCAAGAAAGGGGCGGGGCCTCATTCAAGTTGATTTGGGTAAAAGGGACCATTTGTGTGCTTTTTTTACCTCGGGGTTTCCTCTCTACTTGTACAGTGTTTTTGGGGGGTTGCTCGGACCCAACAGAAGTCGAGGCTTCTTACTTTTTCAGGGGATCACGGGATTGTCTGCATGCATTGAAAGGTAATCGGGCACTTTGCTTTTGAGGGGAAATCTCAGGGTTTTTTTCTCGGTTGGGGGGGGACCGGGGGCAAATTTCGAGTTACGCGGGGATGCCCCTCAACACTCGTTTTGGGGCCACGAATCGGGACCCATTAGTTATGGGGGACATAATAATCTCTTTCGTTTGGCTTTCCAAAGGGACGCTTCTGGGGAACGGGGGAGACCCGGGGCCTTTCCATACCACAGGGATTTGGTTTCCGTTAATTTTTTTAAAAGAGGATCGGGCTGTCGTTTGATGCAGTAAACTGTGCGGCCCCGCTCGAGGGTAAAAAGCATGCAGGAAATTCCGTTAAAAGGAGTGGGGGCCCAAACTTTTTCTATGGACTCCACAGGGTTTCAACACCCCCTTCAACTTGTGAGAGTAGAGGAGCCTGTATTCCAGCCACTGAAAGGGAAAACCCGCCTCCTTTCGAGTCGGGGCTCCTGGGTATATATTTCCCTTGAGCAGCAAACTCGGGGGTCCCTCCCTACACCTACTGCGGGGGGGAACCCTCCTTTTGAGTGGCTTGGGATAGTTGGATTGCCCTAGTCTAACCCCAGGCAATCAGCTCCATCTCCAAAATTTTGGGGTCCACGGAGCATCCTGGTTTTGCTCTTCTGAATTTGGTTTCCTTATTTGGGCATGTTTTCCCGTGGATTTGGGTGTTGCAAAATAAGTCAACCTCGGGGTCGTGTTTGATTGTTTGGGGGATGGCTGAAGCAAGGGGGGGAATTCGCCGATCCGTGTTGTTTTGGGGGTACAGGAACCCTTCCGTGCTGGTGTGATCCAGGTTCCCTCCTACTTTGTGCAGTGATCTTGCACTGCTGGGATCCATCAAAAAGTTAGGTCTTACAGTTTTCTTAGGCACCCCGGGATTGTTTTGCATCATGAGGGAATGGGGCCCTCATCTCGCTTTGGGTGGGAATCCATGGTTTTTCTCGGGGGGGCGGGTCCGGGGTAATACTCGAGTTAGGAGGGGAGGGAACTTCAACACTGGGTTTTTTCCCCACGAGTCGGACCCCTGTCGAGTTAAAAGACACCTCAGGAATCTTGCAGCTTGGCGGGGCCAAAAGAGCCTTTTTGGGGGTGACGGGGAGACCCGGGGTCCCTTTCCATAACTCATTAAAAAATTCCTCTCAATTTTTTAAAGGGGAGTCAGGCATCGTCACCTTTTTGAGGAGTAACTCTCTGCCGCTCGAAGAAAGGGATGTGAGGCTTTCCACGAAAGATTTGGGGGATGGGCCCTTTTTCTTGACTCCCGGGGGATTCAAAAACCCTTCATTTGTGAGATGAAAGGGGTCCTGTATTCAAGTCACTGAAGAAACCCACCTCCTTTCAGTCAGGGCTCTCGGGTATATTCCCAAATTTTTTTTTCCACAAACTCAGGGTCCCGCCCTCAAATTTACTGCTAGAGAAGCCACTTTTGAGGGGCTTGAGAAGTTGCATATGTTCTTGAGTCTAACCCAGGCATCAGCTCTCATCTCCGGCAATTTGGGTTCCAAGGAACATTCCTCAGTGCTCTGCTGAAACTTGGTGTTCCTCTGAACTTGGCAACTTGTTCTCAAGGTCGTGGAACCTCTGGTGTTGCTTAAAGGAAGTCAAGCCACAGTTCGTATTGCTGGTGAACAGGGATCGGCTCTGATCAAGGCAGGGAAACGTGCCTCATCTTCGAGTTGATTTGGAGTACATGGAGCTCCTTTCGCGATGTTGTTCGACCTCATGGTCCATCTACTTGTGACAGTGTTATGAGGATTGTGTCACGATCCATCAAGGAAGTCGCTGCTCCTTATATGTTTCATGGGAACTCGGATTGCTCGTCATGCAGTGCAGGTAATCGGGTCCTCATCTCGCTTTGAGGGGGAAGTCCCTCATGTTTTTTTCTCGAGTTGCAGGCAGGGAAAATGTGTTATGTTCGCGAGTTTACAGGATGGGTAGTTCAACACTCGTGGATTGCTCCAGCGATGTCTGGACTACTGTTTAGTTTGACCAAGGGACACCTCAGGATTCTCTTCGAAGGCTTGCAGGGCCAAAGGGACCTTCCTCGAGATGAGAGAAGACCCAGGAGCCCTGTCCAGTTAGACCACAGGGATACTGGTGATTCCTGTCCATGTTCAAGAGGAGTCAGGCAATCGTCCACCTTTTGAAGCAGAGAACTCTGCGTGCCGCTCGAGGTGTCCAAAGTCATGTGAGGCATTCCGTCGAAAGAGTCGGGGGAACCCTAGGGCTTTCTCTAGGACTCTCCCACAGGGATTCAGTCATCCCTTCACCTTGTGAGATGAAAGAGATGAGCCATGTATTCAAGTCACTGCAAGGAAACCCGGCCTCCTTTCGATTCAGGGCTTCTCGGTGTAAAAAAAAAAAAAAAAAATATTCCACTTGAGGCAGCAAACTCAGGGTCCCTCCCTAAAACCTACTGCTGAGAGAAGCCTTCGCTATGAGGGGGGCTTGTGGAAAGTAGGCATACTTCTTGAGTCTCTAAGCCAGGCAATCAGCTCTCATCTCCAGGCAATTTGGGATCATCCACGAGAGCATTTCTCGAGTTGCTCATGAACTTGGTATTCCTCTAGACTTGGCACGTTGTTTCTCGGGGAACCCTGGAGTTGCATAAAGGAAGTCAAGTCCACTGTCGTGTTTGATGGGAACGGGGCGCTTCCAACAGGGAATGGCGCTCATGGAGTCCAATCGATAGGGCCGAGGGGGAATCGGGGGCCTCATCTCGAGTTGCCTGAGGTTGGGTACATGGAACTTCTAATTTCGCGATGCTCTGTGTGACCGATCAGGTGTCCCTCTCTAATTCTGTGACAGTGTTCTTGCGGATTAGATCTGGAGATCCATCAAGCAAGTCGAGGCGGTCCTTAACATGTTCATGGACGATCACATGGTCATTGTCTCTGCATGCATTGCAGGGTATCGGGCCTCATCTCGCTTTGAGGGGGAAGTCTCATGTTTTTCTCTCGAGTTGCGGCGGGGACCTGAGGGTATATTATCGAGTTACGGCGGGGATAGGCCCTTCAAAGAATCCTGATTGTCCAACCCCACGCTTCATACGACTCCTTTCAATGTTATCTGAAGGACACTTCAGGAACTCTCTTCGAGGCTTGCAGGGCCAAAGGATGATTTTTTTTTTTTTACTTCTCGAGAATCAGTTGGGAGACCCAGGGTCCCCTTTCCAGGAGCCACAGGGATACTGGTGTATTTCTCTCATTGTTCAAGAGGAGTCAGGCATCGTCACCTTTTATAAGCAGTGAACTCTGCGTGCCGCTCGAGGTGTCAAAGGCCTGTGAGGCATTCCGTCGAAAGGAGTCGGGACTTAGGTTCTTTTCTCTAGTGACTCCACTGGGATGACAGACAATCCCTTCACCTTGTGAGATGAAAGATGAGCCTGTATTCAAAGCCACTGCAAGGAAACCCGACCCGGCCTCCTTTAAAGTCAGGGCTTCTCGGTGTATAATCCACAAATTGAGGCAGAAAACTCAGGGTCCCTCCCTCACACCTACTGATGTGAGAAGCCCCCCACGTTGAGGGGCTTGTGGAAAGGTTGCATAAGTCTTGAGTCTAAGGCACGGGAATCACTCTTCATCC
>JAJLRB010003071.1:0-11136 GCA_020976825.1 Odocoileus hemionus | reverse complement strand
GGGGGTCTTAGACATTTTTTTTAAATTTCTCTGAGTCAATTTTTATCTATAACATAGGAGTAATTAATACTGACCTGGAAGAGTTGTTATGAGATCCAATGGAGTAAGTTCCATAAAGTTCATGGGCCCAAGGTAGCACAGAGGTAATCTAATAAGAAGAAAAGGAAGATGTACCCATTTTGAAAGCACAATTCTTTCCAAAGAATACCAAGTGAGAATAAGAAAGCCTTTTATCCTCAGCAATGATCAATTGCAAAAAATAGAGGAAAACAATAGAATGGGTAAAGACTAGAGATCTCTCAAGAACTACATCAGAGATACACCTAAGGGAACATTTCATGCAAAGATGGTGCCTCAATAAAGGACAGAAATGGAATGACCTGTAACAGCTAGCAGAAGATATTAAAAGAGGTTGGTAAGAATACACAAAAAACGTGTACAAAAAAGATCTTCATGACCCACGATAAATTCACAACTATGGTCGTGATCACCACCTAGAGCCATGACATCCTGGAATGTGAAGTCAAGGTTGCGGGCCTAGGAATCATCACTACTGAACAAAGCTAGTGGAGGGATGGAATTCTCAGTTGAGCTATTTCAAATCCTGAAAGATGATGCTGTGAAAGTGCTGCACTCAATATGCCAGCAAATTTAGCGAAAACTCAGCAGTGGCCATAGGAACTGTAAAAGGTCATTCAAATTTTCATTCCAAATCCCAAAGAAAGGCAATGCACAGAATAATGCTTCAAACTACCTCACAATTGCACTCATCTCACACACTAGTAACGTAATGCTCAAATATTCCAAGCGCAGGCTTCCACATTATATGTGAACCATGAACTTCCCAAGATGTTCAAGCTGGATTTAGAAAAGGCAGAGGAACCGAGATCAAATTGCCAACATCTAGTTGGATCAATGAAAAAGCAAAGAGAGTTCAGAAAAACATCTACTTCTGCTTTATTGACTACGCCAAAGCCTTTGACTGTGTGGACGCACAATTAAACTGTGGGAAAATTCTTTGAAAGAGATGGAATACCAGACCACCTGACCTGCCTCTTAGAGAAATCCTGTATGCCAGGTCAGGAAGCAACAGTTAGAACTGGACATGGAACAACAGACTGGTTCCAAATTGGGAAAGGAGGAATATTCAAGGCTGCTATATTGAGTCACTCTGCTTATTTAACTTATATGCAGAGTGCACATCATGAGAAACGCTTGGCAGGATGAAAGCACAAGTTGGAATCAAGATTGCTGGGAGAAATATCAATAACCTCATATATTGCAGATGACACCACCTATAAGGCAGAAAGTGAAGAACTAAAGAGTCCCTCTTGATGAAAGTGAAAGAAGGGGAGTGAAAAAGTTGGCTTAAAACTCAACATTCAGAAAACTAATGATCATTGCATCCCAGTCCCATCACTTCATGGAAAACAGATGGGGAAACAAGTGAAACAGTGACAGACTTTATATTTGGGGGAAAATCTCCAAAATCACTGCAGATGGTGACTGCAGCCATGAAATTAAAATGACGCTTGCCTCCTTGGAAGAAAAAGTTATAAGACCAACCTAAACAGCATATAAAAACGCAGAGACATTACTTTGCCAACAAAGGTCCATCTAGTCAAAGCTATGGTTTTTCCAGTAGTCAATGTATGATGTGAAGTAGGACTATAAAGAAATGCTGAGCACTGAAAGAATGATGCTTTTGAAAATGTGGTGTTTGGAGAAGACTCTTGAGAGTCCTTGGACTGCAAGGATATCCAACCATCCATCCCTAAAGGAAATCAGTCCTGAATATTCATTGGAAGGACTTGATACTGAAGCTGAAACTCCAATACTTTGGCCACCTGATGCGAAAGAACTGACTCATCTGAAAAAGACCCTGATGCTGGGAAAGATTGAAGGCAGGAGGAGGAAGGGGACACCAAGGATGAGATCATGTTGGATGGCATCACCGACTCAATGGACATGAGTTTGAGTAAAAACTCTGGATTTGGTGATGACATGGAGGCCCCTGGCGTGCTGTGCGTCCATGGGGTTGCAAATAGTCAGACACTCAAAGTGAATTTTTCCTTCATTTGTTGTTGTTGTCAGCTGCTAAGTCATGTCCAACTCTTTGTGATCCCGTGGGCTGCAGGTTTGCCAGGCTTCCATCTTTCATCTCTTGAAGTTTGCTCATACTCATGTCCATTGAGTCAGTGAAGACACCCAAACCCAATCTTTTCTCTGCTGCCTTTCTTTTGCCTTAGTCTTTTCCAGCTTAGAGTCTTTTCAGTGAGTAGCTCTTCCATCAGGTGGCCAAAGTACTGGAGCTTCAACATTAGCCCTTAAAATTGAATATTCGGGTTGATTTCTTTAGGATTGACTGGTCCTTGCTGTCCAATGGACTTCAAGAGTTTTTCTACAGCACTAGTTTAAAAGTATCAATTCTTCAGTGTCAGCATGATTATGGTCCCACCCCACACCCATATATGATACTGAAAAAACCACAGTTTTGTCAGTAAAGTGTTTGTCTTTGCCTTTTAATAAGTTTGTGGGTTTTGTAAAAAGGTTTTAATATGGTTGAATATGCTTGTAGGTTTTTCTTTTTTTTTTCAGGAGGAAATGTCTTTTAATTTTATGGTGCTGTCAACCATCACAGGGGATTTTGGACCCCGGGGAAAAAAAAATTTTCTGTCACTGTTTCATTTTTTCCCTATTTGCCATAGTGATGGGACCAGATGCCATGATCTTAGTTTTTTGAATATCTAGTTTTAAGGGAGCATTTTCACTCTCCTCTTTTATTTCATCAAGAGGTTCTTTAGTGTCTTTTCACTTTCTGCCATTAGAGTGGGCATCATTTACATATCTAAAGTTGTTCCCATTTCCCCGGGCCCAATCTTGTTCCGGCTTGGATTCATTCAGCAGCATTTTGCTTTGATGTACTCTGTTTATAAATTAAATAAGAAAGGTGACATATACAGCCTTGTCATACTCTTTTCCCCAATCTTGAACCATTTCAACTTTTCCCATAAAAGGTTCTAATGTTGCTTTTGATCCACATAGGGTTTTCAGGGGACAGGTAAGAGGGTTTGGGGTATTCCCATCTCTTTAAGATTTTTCCACAGTTTGTTGTGATCCACCAGTCAAAGCTTCTGCATAGTAATGAAAAGAAGTAGATTGTTTCCTGGAATTCCCTTGCTTTTTCTATGACCCAACAAATGTTGGCAATTTGATCTCTGGCCCCTCTGTTTTTTTAAAAACCAACTTGTACATCTGGAATTTCTCAGTTCAGTTACTGCTGAAGTCTAGCTTGAAGGATTTTGAGCATAACCTTGATAGTATGAGAAATGAGTGGGGTTTTGTTGATAGTTAAAAACATTGTTTGCCCCAGCCCTTCCATTATTTTTTGCTATTAAAAAGAAAAAAAAGAATTGAGGGGGGAAAGATAACATATATGGTCCACTAACATATGAATGTAGAGAGAAATATGTTACCCTTCTTTTTAAAGTAACATTTTTCATTTTATGATTTTTCAATTTTTGTTTTGGGCTGTGCTTTGTCTTTTTTACTGCAGGCGGCTTTCTCTGGTTGCAGGAGCACGGGTTACTTTTGGTTGCAGTGTGTGGGGCTTCTCATTGTGGTTTTATCCCTTGCTGCTAGGGTGCGCAGGTTTCAGTGGTTGTGGCTCATGGGCTCAGGGCACAGGCACAATAGTTGGGTCCCACAGGCTTAGTTGCTCCATGGCATGTGGCTTTGTGGCATGTGGCATGGGGGCTCCTGGACGGGAGACCGAGCCTGTGTCCCCTTAATGGCAGGCGATTCTTTTCCACTGAGCCCCCAGGGAAGCCAGGAATGTCTTTAGATAGAGTAAACCCTGAGGAAATTTTTTCCAGTTGGACTTGAAGGTAAATATATTAGAAGCCAAGAGAGAGTGCTGGCACTTATTTTCCATGCTAATGAAAACACCAAAGAAACTCCCTTTAATAACACAGGGGGACTCTAGAGCAGGTGGTGGACTGGTGTGGTTGACATGTTACCTGAAAAAAGGTCTGGCTGCTGATGTCAAAAGCCGTTAAAAAGGCCAGGTGGTGGGAAAAGGGAAATTTTTTTTTTTTGGATGTGACAACCCCGGGTGAAGGGAGGGGGGACACTATCCAAAGGCCAACTCTACCCTGACAAACAGGGAGCAAGGGCTTTTATAGACAGAGGGACAGGCTACACATGAAAAAAGCACAGTCAGCCTTGATGCTCATCTTGAAAATTTGGGCATCAGTGGCCTGACCAACATCATCTTGATTGTTTTAAGTACAGTTAATCATTCCTTTCCCGGTCGTCTTTTCCATTTCTTAAAGAAGTTTCAGAATTGTGGCAGCTATGTCATGGTTTTAGTCTGGTCATCGTGTAGTTAACTTCTTCCCCCTGGGGGGGTTTTAGTAGCAGTAAAATTGAGTTGAGTCCAAGGACATAGTTCAGAATTAAGAAGCTTACAGGATATGGTTCAGATTTTTATCTATAGCCCTCAAGAATGAACTAATGGTCTTTACCTCTGCTTAATGACTAAACTATTATTATTTGATCTTCTTTGATGTTTTCCTTTGTTTCTGCATGTTCTCACTTCTCTGATTAAACTATTCTTTGCCTTAAGTTTTTCACGACAGAACACAGGCAGAAGACATGATGAGCAAAGACTTTTAGGGATCTGTTCCATTCCAATTGACTCAGAGCATTTAGGGCTGCAGCTTCATGTCTGTGCCAGAGCAGAGAATATCATATTGGCATCCATCCTACATCAGTCATCGTCTTCTCTTCTATTGCTGGCCAAAACTCCCTTTTGTTTTCTTTGGGCCTCATTGACTTACTGCTGGAATTTGTATGGCCCTTGCTCCCTAGAATAAAACCAAAGTTGTATGTATGTGGTCGCCTTATGATTTACCCGTCTTAGCTGCCCACACAGACGAGACTGAGACCGTGGAAAGTGCAGAGCCAAAGTTATTAGGGAGAGAAGTAGAATGGGAAAAAAAGGGACTAGGCAGTCACAAATAAACTCAGGCATGGGCATGTACCAGCATGCCTGCATTGTCAATATTATTGGTGAGTTAGTCTGGTTCTATGAGGATTTATTCATTTCTCTGGGCTGGATGCTTGGCCCCTTCCAAAGCCGTCAAGAGGAAGAAAAGATCAGAGTCTGATCACAGAGAATGGGGTTTGGAATCTTATGGGCACGGAAATTTGGCAGTCCCGGGTCCACAGAGTCCAAGAGGACCTATATTTTTATGTATATAACATAAGATGTGAGAAGATTGAGGGCAGGAGGAGAAGGGGGGGTGAACAGAGGATGAGATTGTTGGATGACATCACGATCAGTGGACGGAGTTGACAAAACTCCGGAGATAGAAAGATAGGGAAGTGGATGCTGCAGGTCATGGGTTGCAAAGAGTGGACAAGATTAGAAACTAGGGAATATGAAAACATGATTCAGGAAAAAAAAAAGAGTTAAAAGCATGTTTACACAGTGTTGGGAAAGTAAACTTTCAAATATTACTTTATCATAAAACAAAAGAAAAGGGGTAACATCAAGTGACACAAAAAAAAAGCTAACAGATGAAAAAGTTTTAAAAGGTCATTGATTTGGCCAATTCTGAAGGTCACTGGTACCCAGATAAGAGCACTTCTGGCAAAGTGCATCGAGTGGTGAAGGGACAGGAAGGGGAGAGAAACTAAACAGAGAATAGTAACTTATCAAGAAATGAGATTCAAATGGTTGGCAAAGGATAGGCTCCGCTAGAGATTGCACCCGGTCAGTTAAAATCATTTTTTTGTTTTTCTCATTGGGATTGGGGGCATCATGTGGTGATGCTTAAAAAGTTGGCATGGGTCCTAGCTCTCCTGCCTCCCCACTTTTGCCTCCTTGATATCCCTCCAGAATGCATGTGACGTTCCAGTATTAGGGCCCAACTTCAAAAGCAAGAACTTCCAGGACCATGGGATTTATGCTTGTTTAAATGGCTTGTCCACAGGAAGGATTATAAAAAATCAATGGCTAATGTTTTCCCCCCATATTTTCACATGCAGCTGTGATCTCCAACTGAAATATTAGCATCCCGTCTTTCTTAAGCTATGACTCATTTAATTTATCTTTTTGGAGACATTTGCTTGACTTCAAGAGGGAATGGGTGACTCATTTATCAGAGGTTTGATGGCTATAATGGAGGAGGGCCCTGACAACCCACTCCAGTATTTTTGCCAGGGAATTGCATGGACTTAGGAGCTGACGGTCTGCAGTCCAGAGGGTTGCAAAGAGTGGAGTGACTGAAGTGACTGAGCCACACACGAAGGCATGAAATGTCGTGTGTCGTTTCAGTGGATTTGAAGAGTCCATTACCACAGTCCTTTATGTCTCAGTGTAGGAAAGAAGTCACCAGAGGCAAAGAGATAGATGAGAAGGGATTTTCTAGAACAGGACGCTTGTGGAACCTACAAGCAGGAAGGTGAGAAATGTGCCCCCAAGAATTACTGGGCTACAGTTTTATAATCAGAAGGAAAAGTCACAGGGGAGAAGAACTTCTTTGTCTTTTTTCATAGATGTTATGCTTCCATCATCATCTTCTCCACAGGTTGAGCAGGGAGTTTTTTTGTCCCTACAAGGGTCAAGTAAGGTCCCCAAATGATTGTTTTTTTATGTGTGTAGAAGGCAAGTTCTAGGGATCATTGTCTACTGAACTCACTGGGCAAGATGTGGGTCTATGCCACCATTGTTTTATTTTTTAGGGGGATGTCTCATGTTTGTTATACGCTTTTGCTGCTAAGCAAACTACTTTGGGTTTTTTGGTTAAGTAAAACAGTTTCATTTGTAATCATTAATTTTAAAAGGGGCTCCATATTTTTTTTTACCTAAAAACTCCCCAGTGGGATTAACAATTTAATCACCTATTTGCCCTTTTATCTCTATCAGCCAGTGTTGAAGAAAGTCCCAGAGCAGCTTAGAGGGCATCTGTTCTAGGGGTGGCAAACAGAGGGCTTTGGGTCTAAGAGGAATTCCAGTTCTTTTCCCTGGAAAATGTTCACTGCATTTTTCTGTTAGGTTTGGTCATTCCAGAGGCTCCTTGTCTTTGTGTGAGGTTTTCAGTCTTCTCAAAAAAGCTTCTGAGGCATTTACAGCTCTGGGTGCAAAGCATTACATCTTCAGATCCTTTCTACCCTGTTTCATAGCTTTGATTTTGTCAAATTTTTTAAAAATATTACAAGTTGACAGTGGTCAGTAAAAATCAGCCAGATCATCTCTTATCCCTGAAAACCCTTAATACATTCATTTTTCAGATTTCTGTGGGTTTTTTTCCCCATATTCTCTCCTTAACTGTGTTAGTGATTCTTTCCTCTTTCATGAGTATGCTTGCAATGTTTTTATTGACAAATAATTTGAAAGCAAAATCAGCAACTGGTTAATATGTATACATGAATCCTTATATTCTATGATAATCCCAAACTGACTGGTTGGGGACACTTGGAGGGCATGTCTATTTTTTTTTTGAGAAGATACATGACCTAGACTTCAGAAATGACAGATGTTGATAAGGAATAAATTCTGTGAAAAAATGTGATTTGTTGTTGTTTTAAATTAAGGTGGTATTTTTTAAAAAACTGCTATCTCTCTATCGCCAGGTAAACCCTCTGGCAAACAAGCACAAAAAGGATCTTACAACCAGTTTACTTGGGTTGATACTTCTCTAGTATCATTTTTTGAGGTTTTTCTGAACCCGTGTTCTAAGCTGCACATGATGCTGAGTCACTTCAGTCATGTCTGACTCTTTATGACCTTATGGACCATAGCTGGCCAGGCTCCTCTGTCCATGGGATTCTCCAGGCAAGAATATTGGAGTGGATTGCCATTTCCTCCTTTAGGGGATCTTCCTGACCCAGGGATCGAACCTGCATTCTTCTGTTCCTGCATAGGCAGGCAGGTTCTTTACAACTAGCGCCACTAGGAGGCTATTCTAGCTATGGTCATATTTTCCATTTTCCATGGTCATATTTTCCACTGCATCTATATATACTAATTCCTCTGCCTAGGGATCTCACGGTTTCACAACCTATATTAATATTGGACATATTTTTGTGTCCAATTCCAAATACATTATATCTCTTCTAAAAGTTTTTCAGCAAATCCTTGCATGGAAATCTATACCTTGAACTGTATCACATTTTTTTTAATTGGCTGGTTTCACTCCCTGGGGGCATCTTTATTATATGATTATAAATGTTCCAGTTCAGTTTCTTGTAAGCAATAATTAATATATAGTGAAATGTTTACATTGCTTATTGCCTACTTCAAGTAAATTGGGTCACATATATTTCTAAATCTACAGTTTGTTTAAATTGGGATAGTTTTCAAATTATTCCTTGATCAGCTGGTGATGCCCTATATTCTCCCAATGGAAACTTTCATTCTTTTTAAGTCTGATGTATATTAGAGTCTTTATTGCTCTTAAGAGAAGTCAGATTTTGTATGGTTAGTTTCAGTTTTCTGGGTTAGTATGCGGGTGTATGTGTATGCATATGTCATCAGTGGTGTCTGACTCTTATGTGGACCCCATGTATATAGAGTGCCACCAGGTTCCTCTGCCCATAAGGAATTCTCCATGGCCAAGAATACTAGCTGTAGGTAGCCATTTACCTCTCTCCAGGGGAATCATTTCAATCCAGGCGGTCTAACCTAGGTCTCCTGTCATTGCAGGCAGAATATTTCTACTCATCTGAATCACCAGGGAAGCCCTCTTGGTTGTCCACGATGATCCCTGATGGAAATTGGAAAGAAAAAAAAAAAAATGTGCCCTATCGGTTTCATCTTTTTTGCTAATATGGGAAGAATCAAAAAATGGTAAGTGGCTGGTTACAAGCCAAAACAGATGCTGTGGAATCAGATCCAGGACTAGAATGTAGGTCTCCTGATCCACATTTTAGAATTACTGAAAATAAATAGATTAAGTCTCTGAGTCTCGTTTTTGGCTTTGCCATAATAATGGGTGATTTAACGCACAGTCCCCGTCTCTGGGAATTAAATGTGAGAAGAAAGAGAAGGCAAGGAACATTGTGGTCAATCACTTCACCAATATGTTTATCCTATAATTTTATTACCAAAATTAATTGTAGTGCGATGGTTCTGTGGCAGATGAAGACCCCTGTAGGTCACAGCTCTGGCTGAACTCTCCCTTGGCTTTGCCACTCCATAATGGGGGAATTGTCTCAAGAGTAAACAATTGGCAGCTTGTCAGGAAATATGCCTTCATGTTCTCGGGCTGCACAGCATGGCAACACTCAAAGGATGAGGGTTATTTCCTACTAAGTTGGATTTCAGGCATTTCAAGGGAGAAAAAAGAAAAGGTCTGGGAGGCAGTGGTTGGAGGGTTGTTTCAGGAAAGCGTCATGCTATTCGCAGTGGTCTCGTACCTTCCCAAGAAAAGCATTGTGGTTCCAAGTCCAAGTTACACACCTCACATCTACCAGCCAAGCCTCCTCCGCTAACCGCTAGGAGTGTTTTTAGTGAGGGTCACTCTGTGAGAACAAAGACCTTACAAAAAAATGGGTCACAATGGTAGACAGATACCTTCACAGCTTTCTATTCTCTAGAGTGAGGATTGGTGGAGTGGGATATTGAAGGGAAGGATTAAAGATGTGCCCATGCACGGAACTGGTTCTCAACCTCTCTGTACAGCCTTAGATCTTCTATCCCTTTGTACCTAGGATAGTATTTACTATTTAGATCATACACCTATATGTGATCAGTATACAGGTAAATGGTCTCCCTTATGGACAGCATTTTATTTTTGACTTAGCACACAGCACACAGGGGTGCCAAGCCCTCCACACCTGAGAATATAAGTAGTTACTAATCACCTCTTGTCTAGCTAGTTAGTATCGCCAAATGTATATATGCTATGTGTGTATATATGTATTAGGTAAAATTTCCTTAGTCATTGCTGATAGAGACAGACATTGCTTGGTGGATACCTTGATATCTTCTTATTAATAAGATGCCCAAAGCTCAGATTAACTCCCTAAGATGTTCATAGGCTTTTCTGAAAATCAGCATTATAACCACTGGTTACCCTTTAGCCACCATTTTGAAATTGGATATAAAAAGTGATCCCATTTTCTTGCCTGTTTCATTTCCCCTCATGGCTCTATTATCACCGAGGGACACCAGACTTATCCGCCTTAATAGTACATTTCATGTTTTCCATAGGACTAGAGATAAATGGATTTGTAAAGAAAAAATGGAATTGGATTTTTCTCCTCCTTTTGATAACTTAGTAGGAATTCCAAAATTATTACTTGAGAGATTTTCTCACTGTGACTAGATTATTGTCCGTGCTACAATTTAATTTCTCTTGCCTATATCAACATAAAAAAAAAAAAGATATGACTATAAGGATAGACCATGTTCACTCTCTCTGAATTTGAAGAAAAAGAGGTGAACGAGTTTCTGTTCATTCAAGTGTGCTGGAGGGGTGAAATGTCTGTGGGTCATTCTGGTGGTTAATTTTGTGGTAAGTAAGCTATATCTGACTCACAATCACTCTGGACATTTAAAGGCAGTTGTCTTGCTGTTTAAAATCATGGTATGTGACTTTTCCATGCTCAGTGCCCTAGACACTATAAGCCATTACTGAGCTTGTGTTCCTAAGGATATTACAGCTCCTATTTCTTGCCTGATGGTAGGACGCAGACTTCACAGAGAATCATGAAGAGCTGACTGATAGTGTTTTCCAATCTGCTGGGTTATTAGAGGAAGAGCTGTAATGTGAAGAGAGGAAGGGGCTGGACTGGAAACTTGTATGTGACAAGGCAGGAAAATAAGGCCAGAGTTGGGGTGAGGAAGCACTGAAAGAGCCAGGGGAAGTTGATGTGTTAGATTCTGGCCAAGACAGTGAGCTCACGAGGGCAGGGAACTGGCTGGAAGGCTGGCTGGCTCAGCAAAGCACATTCCACAAGATCTCCTTCTTGCTAAGGAATCTGAACTGATTCCTCCACTTTGTGTGTGTTTCATGACTTATTAAATAGATTAGTTACATTGATTTTTACTTTGAGATTTCAGGCAATCACACAATACTTGAATTTTTCAATCCTGTTGCTACATTATAGTTAAAAAAAGCCAAA
>JAJLRB010003070.1:0-11135 GCA_020976825.1 Odocoileus hemionus | reverse complement strand
ATTAAAGCACCTTTGTTCCATTAGAGCTTAGGTCCCCGGGTCATTTATTGTCTTTCTCTCTTTCTCTCTCCCTCTCTATCTTATTCTGGCTGACTTTTTGGAGCGTGGAGACCCCTCGTGCTGACTTCTCTGCCCGGGCTTGTAAGACCCACCCAAGAGTGTGCCTGGTACCTTGGTGAGTGATGCAAGCCCTGTGTCAAGGTCAATATTGGTCCTTTGTGTAAAGCAAGGGATATCAGCCTCCTTGTCTCTTTACTTTCTGATCGCTAACTCCGTACCACAAGGTTCCGGTCCATTAAAGGACCTCAGTAAATGTGACCAAAAAACAGGGACACTGGTATATGTGCTATATCGGGAAGAGTGACTTATGGACATATTGAGGTCTGTATATACTAAGGCTTTGCTTAAAAGGCTGGCTAGCCCCATTATTTTCCTACTTTACTTCAACAGTTTTTAACATTTCAGGGACTTCTGGTTTCACGCCAATGAATAGAAGCTTGCCTTCAAACAGTAGTTGAACATAATTCTTAGTTTCTTCATAAATGCAGTTTTGACATATAAATATGTGTCCGGGTCAAAGAAAATTTTAAATGAACAGCCAAACAAGGAAAAACTATTCCAATTGATCCCTAGCCCCTATGCGCTTTATTAAGGCTGTAATTCTGCCATTTAAAGGTTTACTCTAGCCCTTCCAATATTCAGCAACAGACAAAACATTTATTATAAACATATAAAATAAATGATTAAACTTTACAAAAGGCTCAATTAAAACATTACAAAATATCTCAAAATTTTCTTGCTCGCCCTACCCTGGCAGTTCCAAATGCTTCTCCTCTGCCAACAGTCGAACACCAAAAGTCTCTTTGTTGGAACCTAATGAAAAGTTACATTAATTTTTAAGCTAGAGTAGATAATGTTTCTTCCCATACTCTATTCAATGTTTCTAAAATTATCTTCGTTTCAATGTATGTTTTTGTTTTTAGATAGTGAGGAGTTAATGGGCTCTATTTGGTTTCAGCATTTCACGAACTGAAGGATGTTCAAAGTTTGGTATAACGTTTATTTAATTGTGAATGTGATTTCAATATAATTATTTGTTAATCTAGTAGAGACTTTCCTTCAGTCATGAACATTTTATAATACTTTTGTTATGCCTTGGTTTGAGGTACGATACGATTGTCCAAAAAAAGGTAACTCTTTATATATATATAAATATATATAAAATATGAATTTATAGGTGAAATGAAAACTTTTAGATAAGCTCTATTAAAAAGAATTCTATTTTTGATAAAATGATATATTCTCTGTAATCTGGAGTGGTCTCTTGAGATCTGAGTGACCCAGCTTGTTGGAGTTGTGCTGAACTAAGTAGTAGAAATTTATTGGATGGCTGGGTCATTTCCAAATGAATTAGGATTTTAAAGCATTAATTGCTGAACATGGGCTTACTCTTATAAGGGGATTTTCTTGCAGAAGAGCTAAAGATATTTTGAGCTCTTAATGAATATAAGTATATATTTGGACTGGAATGGACGTATGTACAATATAATATGACTTGATAAATATGTTCAATGATCTATAAAATGCTAACATACAAGATATTACTTGATTGCTATAGATAAGTAAAATAGAGTCCAGAGGAATACCAAGTTCAGCACACCAAATCAAGAAATGCCCCGGTACCCCAAATCATCTCCAGATGCGAGCTGATTCCTTGTTTTTGACTCAAGAAGAATGCAACATTCCACAAGCAACTGAAGAGGAGTCCTCTCTTAGCTATAGTTATCTGAGAGGGACCCTGAGTTTCCTGCCTCAAGTGGAATGAACACCGAGATGCCATGACTCGAAATATCGTTGGATTTCCCTCCAGTGACTTGAATTCAGGCTAGTCTTTCATCTCCCAACATGAAGAGATGGGTGAATCTCCTGGGGAGACTATAGGGAAACCACAAGTTCCCCGACTCATTTCGACAGGAGGCCTCACATCCCCTTGTAATTTCGAGAGGAACTTGGACTTCAATGCGTGCAAAGGACAACAAGCCTGACTCCTCTTAAAAATTGATAGGAATCCGAAAATCACTGTGGGAACTGAAAGGTACCCTGTGTCTCAAGTCTCACCTAAAGAGGCATCCAGATTGCCCTGCAAAGCCTCGATGAGAATCTCGAGGAGTGCCTCGCAACTAGACATGAGTCCTGACTTCGCTGAATAAACTCGAACTTTGAAGGGTCATCCAAGTTCTAACTCGAGAATACACCCCTGCTTCCCGCCGCAACTCGAGAAAAACGGAGAGACGTTCCCCTCGATGGCTGATGAGCTCCGATTCCACTGCATAGGGTGCAGAGCAATTCCTTGTTCCACATCAAACACGAAAGGAGCCTGGACTTTATGGATGGAAGAAGAGATAATCCCAAAGAACACTGTCACATGTCTAAAGGGGCAATGAGGTCACCGCAGCAACACGAAACAAATCCGTGTACCCATAATCCACTCAAGGTGAGTCCCGATTGCCCTTTACTGGCTCCAGAGCCATTCCACATTACCCATCAAACATGAGAAGTGGCTTGACTTCCTTTAAACAACAACAGAGTATCCACGAGAACACCGTACAAAGTCCAGAGGAACACCAATTTCAGCAGAGCAACTCTTTAAGACAAAAGTGCTTAATCCCCTTCCCCTTATTTGATATATGGATTGTCTCCTGACCTTGTGACTAACATTACTCCTTGTTCCCTTGGGAACCGTTGCAGTATGTTTGGTTTGCTGAACTCTATCATTCCTGAAAAAAGTTTCTTGTACTACAGCCTGTATAAACTCACAGAAAAATCATTAAAGCACCTTTGTTCCATGAGAGCTAAGGTCCCTGGGTCTTTTTTTGTCTCTTTCTCTTTCTCTCTCTCTCTCATTCATTTTCTGGCTGACTTTCTGTAGCGTGGAGACCCTTCGTGCTCACTTTTCTGCCCGGGCTTGTAAGACCCACCAAAGAGGGTGCCTGGTACCTTGGTGAGTGATGCAAGCCTTGTGTCAAGAACAATATTGGTCCTTTGTGTAAACCAAGGGATATCAGCCTACTTGTCTCTTTTACTTTCTGATCGCTAACTCTGTACCACAAGGTTCCGGTCCATTAAAGGACCCCAGTAAATGTGACCAAAAAACAGGGACACTGGTATATGTGCTATATCGGGAGGAGTGACTCATGGACATATTGAGGTCTGTAAATACTAAGGCTTGGCTTAAAAGGCTGGCCAGCCTCATTATTTTTCTTTTTTACTTCACCAGTTCTTTACATTTCAGGGACTACTGGTTTCACGCCAATCAATAGAAGCTTGCCTTCAAACAATATTTGAACATAATCCTTAGTTTCCTCATAAATGCAGTTTTGACTTATAAATATGTGTCCGGTTCAAAGAAAATGTTAAATGAGCAGCCAAACAAGGAAAAACTATTACAATTGATCTCTAGCCCCTATGTGCTCTTATCAAGGCTGTAATTCTGCCATTTAAAGGTTTATTCTAGCCCTTCCAAAATTCAGCAACAGACAAAACACTTATTATAAACATATAAATTAAATGATTAAACTTTAAAAAAGGCTCAAATAAAACATTACAAAATATCTCAAAATTTTCTTGTTAGCCCTGCCCTGGTTGTTCCAAATGCTTCTCCTCTGCCAACAGTTGAGCACCAAAAGTCTCTTTGTTGGAACCTAATGAAAAGTTACATTAATTTTTAAGCTAGACTAGATAATGTTTCTTCCCATACTCTAATCAATATATTTACAATTATCTAAGTTTCAATGTTTGTTTTTGCTTTTAGATAGTGTGGAGTTAATGGGCTTTATTTGGTTTCAGCATTTCACGAACTGAAGAGTGATCAAAGTTGGGTATAATGTTTATTAATTTGTGAATGTGATTTCAATATAATTATTTGTTAATCTAGTAGAGACTTTTCTTGAGTCATGAACATTTTATAATACTTTTGTTATGCCTTGGTTTGGGGTACGATACGATTGTCCAAAAAAAGGTAACTCTTTATATATATAATATATATATATTATATATATAAATATATATAAAAATATGAATTTATAGGTGAAATGAAAACTTTTAGATAAGCTCTATAATGAAGAATTCTATTTTTGATAAAATGATATATTCTCTGTAATCTGGAGTGGTCTCTTTAGATCTGAGTGACCCAGCTTGTTGGAGTTGTGCTGAACTAAGTAGTAGAAATTTGTTGGATGGCTGGGTCATTTCCAAATGAATTAGGATTTTAAAGCATTAATTGCTGAACATGGGCTTACTCTTATAAGGGGATTTTCTTGCAGAAGACCTAAAGATATATTGAGCTCTTAATGAATATAAGTATATATTTGGACTGGAATGGACGTATGTACAATATAATATGATTTGATAAATATGTTCAATGATCTATAAAATGCTAACATACAAGATATTAATTGATTGCTATAGATAAGTAAAATAGAGTCCAGAGGAACACCAAGTTCAGCACACCAAATCAAGAAATGCCCCGGGTACCCCAAATCATCTCCAGATGGAGCTGATTCCTTGTTTTTTACTCAAGAGTAATGCAACATTCCACACGCAACTGAAGAGGAGGCCTCTCTTAGCTATAGTTATCTGAGAGGGACCCTGAGTTTCCTGCCTCAAGTGGAATGAACACCGAGATGCCGTGACTCGAAATATGGTTGGATTTCCCTCCAGTGACTTGAATGCAGGCTAGTCTTTCATCTCCCAAGATGAAGACATGGGTGAATCACCTGTGGAAACTTTAAGGAAACCACAAGCTCACCGACTCATCTCGACAGGAGGCCTCACATCCCCTTGAAATTTCGAGAGGAACTTGAACTTCAATGCGTTCAAAGAACAAGTAGCTGTCTCCTCTTAAAAATTGATAGGAATCCGACAATCACTGTTTAAACTGAAAGGGACCCTGTGTCTCAAGACTCACATAAAGAGGCATCCAGATTGCCCTGCCAAGCCTCGATGAGAATCTCGAGGAGTCCCTCGCAACTAGACATGAGTCCTGACTTCGCTGAACAAACTCGAATTTTGAAGGGCCATCCAAGTTCTAACTCGAGAATACACCCCTGCTTCCCGCCGCAAATCGAGAAAAACGGCAAGACTTCCCCCTCGCTGGCTGATGAGCTCCGATTCCCCTGCATTGGGTGCAGAGCAATTCCTTGTTCCACATCAAACACGAAAGGAGCCTGGACTTCATGGATGGAAGAAGAGATAATCCCAAAGATCACTGTAACATGTCTAAAGGGGCCCTGAGGTCACCTCAGCAACACGAAAGAAATCCGTGTACCCATAATCCACTCAAGGTGAGGCCCGATTGCCCTGCATTGGCTCCAGAGCCATCCCACATTACCCATCAAACACGAGAAGTGGCTTGACTTCCTTTAAACAACAACAGAGAATCCACGAGAACACCGTTCAAAGTCCAGAGGAACACCAAGTTCAGCAGAGCAAATCTTTAAGACAAAACTGCTTAGTCCCCTTCCGCTTTCTTGAGATATGGATTGTCTCCTGAACTTGTGACTAACATTACTCCTTGTTCCCTTGGGAACCGTTGCAGAATGTTTGGTTTGCTGAACTCTATCATTCCTGAAAGAAGTTTCTTGTACTGCAGCCTGTATATACTCATAGAAAAATCATTAAAGCACCTTTGTTCCATGAGAGCTTAGGTCCCCGGGTCTTTTTTTGTCTCTCTCTCTTTCTCTCTCTCTCTCTATCTTTTTCTGGCTGACTTTCTAGAGCGTGGAGACCCGTCGTGCTCACTTTTCTGCCCGGGCATGTAAGACCCACCAAAGAGAGTGCCTGGTACCTTGGTGAGAGATGCAAGCCCTGTGTCAAGGACAATATTGGTCCTTTGTGTAAAGCAAGGGAAATCAGCCTCCTTGTCTCTTTTACTTTCTGATCGGTAACTCCGTACCACAAGGTTCCGGTACATTACAGGACCCCAGTAAATGTGGCCAAAGAACAGGGACACGGGTATACGTGCTATATCGGGAGGAGTGACTCATGGACATATTGAGGTCTGTAAATACTAAGGCTTGGCTTAAAAGACTGGCCAGCCCCATTATTTTTCTACTTTACTTCACCAGTTCTTTACATTTCAGGGACCTCTGGTTCACGCCAATGAATAGAAGCTTGCCTTCAAACAGTAGTAGAACATAATCCTTTGTTTCGTCATAAATGCAGTTTTGACTTATAAATATGTGTCCGGGTCAAAGAAAATGTTAAATGAGTAGCCAAACAAGGAAAAACTATTCCAGTTGATCTGTAGCCCCTATGCGCTCTTATTAAGGCTGTAATTCTGCCATTTAAAGGTTTATTCTAGCCCTTCCAATATTCAGCAACAGACAAAACACTTATTATAAACATATAAATTAAATGATTAAACTTTACAAAAGGCTCAATTAAAACATTACAAAATACCTCAAAATTTTCTTGCTAGCCCTGACCTGGCTCTTCCAAATGCTTCTCCCCTGCCAACAGTGGAACACCAAAAGTCTCTTGGTTAGAACCTAATGAAAAGTTACATTACTTTTAAGCTAGACTAGATAATGCTTCTTCCCATACTCTAATCAATGTATCTCAAATTATCTAAGTTTCAATGTATGTTTTTGTTTTTAGATAGTGTGGAGTTAATGGGCTCTATTTGGTTTCAGCATTTCACGAACTGAAGTGATCAAAGTTGGGTGTAATGTTTATTTAATTGTGAATGTGATTTCAATATAATTATTTGTTAATCTAGTAGAGACTTTTCTTGAGTCATGAACATTTTATAACAATTTTGTTATGCCTTGGTTTGGGGTATGATACGATTGTCCAAAAAAAGGTAACTCTTGATATATATATATATATATATATATATATATATATATATATATATATATATATATAAATTTATAGGTGAAATGAAAATTTTTAGATAAGCTCTATTAAAAACAATTCTATTTTTGATAAAATGATATATTCTCTGTAATCTGGAGTGGTCCCTTGAGATCTGAGTGACCCAGCTTGTTTGAGTTGTGCTGATCTAAGTAGTAGAAATTTGTTGGATGGCTGGGTCATTTCCAAATGAATTAGAATATTAAAGCATTAATTCATGAACATTGGCTTACTCTTACAAGGGGATTTTCTTGCAGAAGAGCTAAAGAGATTTTGAGCTCTTAATGAATATAAATATATATTTGGACTGGAATGGACGTATGTACCATATATTATGATTTGATAAATATGTTCAATGATCTATAAAATGCTACCATACGAGATATTACTTGATTGCTATGGATAAGTAAAACAGAATCCAAAGGAACACCAAGTTCAGCACACCAAATCAAGAAAAGACCCGGGTACCCCAAATCATCTCCAGATGCGACCTGATTCCCTATTTTTTACTCAAGAGGAATGCAACTTTCCACACGCACCTGAACAGGAGGCCTCTCTTAGCTATAGTTATCTGAGAGGGACCCTCAGTTTCCTGCCTCAAGTGGAAAGAACACCGAGATGCCGTAACTCGAAATATGGCCGGATTTCCCTCCAGTGACCTGAGTGCAGGCTAGTCTTTCATCTCCCAAGATGAAGAGATGGGTGAATCCCCTGTGGAGACTTTAGGGAAATCACTAGTTCCCCGACTCATCTCGACAGGAGGCCTCACATCCCCTTGAAATTTCGAGAGGAACTTGGACTTCAAGGCGTCGAAAGGACAAGTAGTTGACTCCTCTTAAAAATTGATAGGAATCCGACAATCACTGTGGGAACTGAAAGGAACCCTGGGTCTCAAGTCTCACAAAAAATGTCATCCAGATTGCCCTGCCAATCCTCGATGAGAATCTCGAGGTGTTCGTCGAACTAGACATGAGTCCTGAATTCGCTGGACAAACTCGAATTTTGAAGGGCCATCCAAGTTCTAACTCGAGAATATATCCCTGCTTCCCGCCGCAACTCCCCTCGCCGGCTGATGAGGTCCGATTCCCTAGCATTGGGTGCAGAGCAATTCCTTGTTCCACATCAAACACGAAAGGAGCCTGGACTTCCTGGATCGTAGAAGAGATAATCCCAAAGAACACTGTCACATGTCTAAAGGGGCCCTGAGGTCACCGCAGCAACACGAAAGAGATCCGTGTACCCATAATTCACTCAAGGTGAGGCCCGATTGCCCTGCATTGGCTCCAGAGACATCCCACATTACCCATCATACACGAGAAGTGGCTTGACTTCCTTTAAACAACAACAGAGAATCCACGAGAACACCGTTCAAAGTCCAGAGGAACACCAAGTTCAGTAGAGCAACTCTTTAAGACAAAACTGCTTAGTTCCCTTCCGCTTTCTTGAGATATGGATTGTCTCCTGACCTTGTAACAAACATTACTCCTTGTTCCCTTGGGAAACGTTGCAGTAGGTTTGGTTTGCTGAACTCTATCATTCCTGAAAGAAGTTTCTTGTACTGCAGCCGGTATATACTCATAGAAAAAATCATTAAAGCACCTTTGTTCCATGAGAGCTTAGGTCCCTGGGTCTTTTTTCTCTCTCTCTCTCTCTCTCTCTCTCTCTCTCTCTCTTCTTTTTCTGGCTGACTTTCTGGAGCGTGGAGACCCGTCGTGCTCACTTTTCTGCCCGGGGCTTGTAAGACCCACCCAAGAGGGTGCCTGGTACCTTGGTGAGTGATGCAAGCCCTGTGTCAAGGACAATATTGGTCCTTTGTGTAAAGCAAGGGAAATCAGCCTCCTTGTCTCTTTTACTTTCTGATCGCTAACTCCGTACCACAAATTTCCGGTCCATGAAAGGACCCCAGTAAATGTGGCCAAAGAACAGGGACACTGGTATACGTGCTATATCGGGAGTAGTGACTCATGGACATATTGAGGTCTTTAAATACTAAGGCTTGGCTTAAAAGGCTGGCCAGCCCCATTATTTTTCTACTTTACTTCACCACTTCTTTACATTTCAGGGAATTCTGGTTTCATGCCAATGAATAGAGGCTTGCCTTCAAACAGTAGTTGAACATCATTCTTAGTTTCCTCATCAATGCAGTTTTGACTTATAAATATGTGTCCGGGTCAAAGAAAATGTTAAATGAGCAGCCAAACAAGGAAAAACTATTCCAATTTATCTCTTGCCCCTATGCGCTCTTATTAAGTCTGTAATTCTGCCATTTAAAGGTATATTTTAGCCCTTCCAATATTCAGCAACAGAAAAAACACTTATTATAAACATATAAATTAAATGATTAAACTTTACAAAAGGCTCAATTAAAACATTACAAAATATCTTAAAATTTTCATGCTAGCCCTGCCCTGGATGTTCCAAATGCTTCTGCTCTGCCAACAGTCGCAACACCAAAAGTCTCTTTGTTGGAACCTAATGAAAAGTTACATTAATTTTTAAGCTAGACTAGATAATGTTTCTTCCCATACTCTATTCAATGTTTCTAAAATTATCTACGTTTCAATGTATGTTTTTGTTTTTAGATAGTGTGGAGTTAATGGGCTCTATTTGGTTTCAGCATTTCACGAACTGAAGGGTGATCAAAGTTGGGTATAATGTTTATTTAATTGTGAATGTGATTTCAATATAATTATTTGTTAATCTAGTAGAGACTTTTCTTGAGTCATGAACATTTTATAATACTTTTGTTATGCCTTTTTTTGGGGTATGATACGATTGTCCAAAAAAGGTAACACTTTAAATATATATATATATAATATATACATATATATATTATATAAATATAAATATATATAAAAATATAAATTTGTAGGTGAAATGAAAACTTTTAGATAAGCTCTATTAAAAAGAATTCTATTTTTGATAAAATGATATATTCTCTGTAATCTGGAGTGGTCTCATGAGATCTGAGTGACACAGCTTGTTGGAGTTGTGCTGAAGTAAGTAGTAGAAATTTGTTGGATGGCTGGGTCATTTCCAAATGAATTAGGATTTTAAAGCATTAATTGCTGAACATTGGCTTACTCTTACAAGGGGATTTTTTTGCAGAATAGCTAAAGATATTTTGAGCTCTTAATGAATATAAGTATATATTTGGACTGAAATGGACGTATGTACCATATAATATGAATTGATAAATATGTTCAATGATGTATAAAATGCTAACATACAAGATATTACTTGATTGCTATAGATAAGTAAAATAGAGTCCACAGGAACACCAAGTTCATCACACAAAAACAAGAAAAGCCCCGGGTACCCCAAATCATCTCCAGATGAAAGCTGATTCCCTATTTTTGACTCAAGAGGAATGGAACTTTCCACATGCACCTGAACAGGAGGCCTTTATTAGCTATAGTTTTCTGAGAGGGACCCTGAGTTTCCTGCCTCAAGTGGAATGAACACCGATATGCCGTGACTCGAAATATGGCTGGATTTCCCTCCAGTGACTTGAATGCAGGCTAGTCTTTCATCTCCCAAGATGAAGAGATGGGTGAATCCCCTGTGGAGACTTTAGGGAAACCACTAGTTCCCCGACTCATCTCGACAGGAGGCCTCATATCTCCTTGAAATTTCGAGAGGAACTTGGACTTCAATGCGTCGAAAGGACAACAAGCCTGACTCCTCTTAAAAATTGATAGGAATCCGACAATCACTGTGGGAACTGAAAGGGACCCTGGGTTCTCAAGTCTCACATAAAGAGGCATCCAGATTGCCCTGCCAAGCCTTGATGAGAATCTCGAGGAGTGCCTCGCAACTAGACATGAGTCCTGACTTCGCTGAATAAACTCGAACTTTGAAGGGCCATCCAAGTTCTAACTCGAGAATACACCCCTGCTTCCAGCCGCAACTCGAGAAAAAACGGCGAGACTTCCCCCTCGCCGGCTGATGACGTCTGATTCCCCTGCATTGGGTGCAGAGCAATTCCTTGTTCCACATCAAACACGAAAGGAGCCTGTACTTCCTGGATGGAAGAAGAGATAACTCCAAAGAACACTGTCACAAGTCTAAAGGGGCCCTGAGATCACCGCAGCAATACGAAAGAGATCCGTGTACCCATAATCCACTCAAGATGAGGCCAGATTGAACTGCATTGGCTCCAGAGCCATCCCACATTACCCATCAAACACGAGAAGTGGCTTGACTTTTTATAAATAACA
>JAJLRB010003069.1:0-11142 GCA_020976825.1 Odocoileus hemionus | reverse complement strand
GAATTTTTATTCCTCTATATTGGACAGTGTTCGCCGGAATCTCTGGAGTTGTCTAACGAAAGTCAAGCCACTGGTTGTGTATGATGTGGAATGCGGGATGGCTCTAGAGTCAATGCAGAAGAATCGGGCCTCATCTCGATTTGATTTGGGGTACACGCAGCTATTTCATGTTGCTGGCGTGACTTCAGGTCCCTCTAGACATGAGACAGTGTTCTTGGGTACTCTCTCGAGATCCATCAAGCAAGTCGAGGATACTTACATGTTTTCATGGGGATCACGCAATTTCTCTGCATGCAATGCTGGGGAAAGGGACTCATCAAGCTTTGGGGGGCAGACCTCATGGTTTTTCTCGATTGCGGCGGGAACCTAGGATATATTCCCGAGTTACAGCGGGATGGCCCTTCAAAACTCGTATTGATTCAGCCACGTTAGCACTCCTGTCTTGTTATTAGGGATGCCTCAGGAATCTCTTCGAGGCTTGGGCAGGGCAAAAGGGACGATTCTCGATTTGAGGCGGAGACCCTGTGTCCCCTTCCACTCGCCACAGGGATTTGGGGATTCCTATCAATGTTCAAGACGAGTCACGCATTGACACATTTTGAAGCATTGAACTCCACGTCTCTCTCGAGATTTCAAAGGGATGTGAGGGCTTCTGTCACGATGAGGCGGGGTACTAGGTCTTTCTCTACGGTCTGTACCAGGAATTCAGACATCCCTTCATCTTGTGAGATGAAAGACAAGCTGCTTCCAAGCCACTGTAAGGAAAGCCGCCTTCTTTTGTGTCAGGGCATCTCGGTGTATATTCCACTCGAGGCAGCATACTCAGGGTCCCTTCCACATACCTATTGCTGAGAGAAGCCTCCTCTTGAGGTGCTTGTAGCAAGTTGGCCCACCTCTTGAGTCTAATCCAGTGAATCAGCTTTCATCTCGACACGATTTGGGGTACACGGGCCATTTATCGAGTTGCTGTGCTTAACTTCGTGTTCCTCTCGACCTGGACTGTGTTCTCGGGAATCTCTGGAGCTGACTGACGGAAGTCAAACCACTGGTCGTTTTTGATGGCGAATGCAGGATGGCTCTGGAGTCATTGCAGGGAATCGGGCCTCATCTCGAGTTGATTTGGGGTACACGGAGCTATTTCCAATTGCTGGGTTTACCTCAGAGTCCCTCGAGACTTGTGACAGTGTTCTTGGGAAATGTCTTGAGATCCAACAAGCAAGTCGAGTCTCCTTACATGTTTGCTGGGGATCACACTATTTCTCTGCATGCAATGAAGGGGAATTGGGGCTCATCTCCAGATGATTTTGGGTACATGGAAGTACTTCACTTTTTCTGGGCTGACTTGGGGTCTCGTCTAGATTGTGATTCGTGTTTCTTGAGGACTGTCTCAAGATCCATCAAGCCAAGTCGATGGCTCCTTGATATGTTTGATGGGGATACGGCAATTGCTATCTGCATGCGCAATGTTGCAGGGAAATTGGACCTCAACATCACTTCGAGAAGGGAAAGTGCGAAGTCTCATGGTTTTTTCTCGGACAGCGGTCGGAACCTGGTGGTTATTATACTTATACTATATCTATTTTATTCTCGAGGTTACAGCAGGAGATGGCCCTTCAAAACTCGTGTTTGTTCAATCGAAGTCAGGACGTCCTGTCTAGTTTACAAGGTAAGGACTCGCTGAAACAACTTCACAGGGCTTGGCAGGGCAAACTGAACGCTTCTCGACTGTGAGGAAGGGCGACCCCCAGGGCCCTCTTTCCAGTAGCTGCAGGTAATTTGGGATCCTATCGAAGTTCAGGAGGTGTCAGGAATCATCACCTTCTTTTGAAGGCATTGAACTCCACGTGCCTCTCGAGGTGTCAACACAATGTTGAGGCCTCCTGTCGAGATGAGGCGGTTACTTAGGGTTCCGTTCTCTAGTGTCCTGCACAGGGGATTCAAAAAATATTTCTTCATGTTGTGAGATGGAAAAAAATGGAGCCTGCTAAAGCCATTGCAAGGAGAAATACCGGCCATCATTTCGTGTCAGGGCATGCTCGGTGTATAGGTCCCACTAGAGGGCAAGAACAGTCAGGAGGTTTTTCCTCCCACATACCTATGCTTCGAGAGAACCACACATCTCTGAGGTGCCTGTGGAAAACGTTTGGCATACCTCTTGAGTCTAAGCCAGGTGAATCAGCTCTCATCGTGAGACCATTTGTGGTACCCCTCGGAGAATTCCTCGAGGTGCTGTTCTGTTCTTGGTGTTCCTCTGGACTTGGGAAGGGTGTTCTCCCGGGGAATCTCTGGGAGTTGCCTAAAGGAAGCACAAGCCCAGGACTTGTTGATGGGGAACGCGAGATGGCTTCTGGATCAATGCATGAGGAGTCGGTCTGGCCCCATCTCTGCGAATTTATTGTGGGTACACGGAGCTATTTCATGTTGCTGGGGTGACCTCAGTGTCCCTGCTAGACTTGTGACAGTGTTCTTGGGTAATCACTCCGTTCAGAATCCAATCAAGCAAGTCGAGTATACTCACAAGTTTTTCATTGGGATCACACAAGTGCCCTGCATGCAATGCAGGGGAATCGGGCCTCATCTCACTTCGAGCGGGGAAAGTCTCATGGTTTTTCTTCGAGTGCTGCGGGGGAAACTGGGGGTATTGTCGAGTTTACGGCGGGGATGGCCCCTTCAAAAACTCGTGTTTGATTCAGCGACAATCTAGGTTTCTCTGTTCTAGTTACGAGGGACACCTCAGGAATCTCTTAGAGGCTGTGGCAAGCCAAAAGGGACGCTTCTCGAGGTGAGGCCTGAGACCCAGGATCCCTTTCCAGTAGCCACAGGAATATTGGAATTCCTATCAATGTTCAAGAGGAGTCAGGCATCGTCACCAATTTTGAAGCATTGAACACTACGTTACATTTCGCGAGGTGTCAAAGTGATACGAGGCCCTCCTGTCAACGATGAACGCGGGATCTAGTACTTTCACTAGAGTCTCCACAGTGGGATTTAGTCATCGCCTTCAATTTTGAGAGCCATGGAAAGAAGCTAAGCCCTGCTGTTCAAGTTCAAGCCACTGGAAGGAAACCCAGCCTTTCCTTGGGAGTCAGGGCATCTCGGTGTAATATTCCACTTGAGTGGCAAACAAACTCAGGGACCCCTCCCACAATAGCTATTGCTGAGCTGATAAAACCTACCTCTTGTGGTGCCTTTGGAAAGTTGGCAAACCTCTTGAGTCTAAGCCAGGGAATTCAGCTCTTCAATACGTGAGACATTTGGGGTACATTCTGAGCATTGCTCGTGAGTCCTCTGCTGAATTTGGTAGTCTCTATACTTGGGACAGTGTTCGCAACCGGAATCTCCGGAGTTGTCTAACAGGAAGTGAAGTCGAAGCCACTGGTCGTGTGTGGTGTGGAACGCGGGATGGCTCTAGAGTCAATGCAGGGTGAATCGGGCCTCATCTCGATTTGATTTGGGGTACATGCAGCTGAATATCTGCTATGTTGTGTGCCCGGCGTGCTCAGTTCCAGGGTCCCCTCTTACGGATACATTCGTGACCAGTGTTCTTGGGTACTCTCACTCCCTCCTCGAGATTCCATCAAGCAAGTCCCGAAGGATACTTTTACATTGTTTCATGGGGATCACGCAAATTTCCTCTGGATCTGCACATGGCAGGAGACTTTTCGAGGGGCCTCATCACAACTTTCGAAGGGGAAATGATTCATGTTTTCTCGAGTTTGCCTCATTATAAACTGGGGCGGGGTATATTGTCGAGTTACGTCAGCGTGGTTACGGCCCTTTTTAAACTCGTGTTTGTTCAACGATTGTCAACGGGTCTTACTCTCTAAGTTCAGAGGGACACCTCAGGAATCCGTTTCGACGCTTTGGCAGGGCAAAAAGGGACGCCGTTTTTCAAAGTGAGGCGGGGAAGAACCCAGGATCCGTTCCAGTATGCAACAGGAATATTGGGATAACTATCAATATTCAAGAGGAGCTCAGGCATCGCTTCATTTTTGAGATCATCTTGAAACTCTGCGTAGCCTCTCGAGGTGTCAAAAAGGGATGTGAGCCCTCCTGTGTCGAGATGAGATCAGGGACCTAGGGCTTTATCTAGGGTCTCCATCAGTGGGATTCAGACATCCTTCATATTGAGAGATGGACAGACGAGCCTGCTTTCAAGCCACGGCAAGGAATATGTGGCCATTCTTTCGAGTCAGGGCATCTCGAGGTATATTCACACACTTGAGGCAGCAAACTCAGGGTCCCTCCCACATAACTAATGCTGAGAGAAGCCTCCTCTTGAGGTGCCTGTGGAAAGTTCTCATACCTCTTTGAGTCTAATCCAGGGAGTCAGCTCTCATCTTGAGACGATTTGGGGTTGCACGGAGCATTCCTGGAGTTCGCTGTGTTGAACTTGGTTTCTCTGGAAATGGGACAGTGTTACTCAGGGAGTCTCTGGACTTGCCTAAAGGCAAACAAGCCACAGGACTTTTTGATGGGGAATGCGGGATGGCTCTCGAGTCATTGCAGGGGATATCAGGGATTCATCTCCAGTTGTATTTGGGTTACACGGAGTATTTTGCCATGGCTGGGAGTGACATCAGTGTCCCTCTAGACTTGTTACCTGTTCTTGGGGAGACTCTCTTAAGATCCATTGAGCAAGTCGAGGATCTTACATGTTTGATGGGGTTCACGCAATTGCTCTGCATGCAATTGCAGGGGAAAGGATCCATCTCTGCGCTTTGTAGGGGCACGATCTCATGGTTTCTCTCGAGTTGCGGTGGGAACTGGGGTATATTTTCGAGTTACAGTGGGATGGCCTTCAAACTCGTATTTTATTCAGCGACGTCAGGACTCCTGTCTTCTATTAGGGACGAGCCTCAGGAATCTCTTTGATGCTTGGCAGGGCAAAAGGGACGCTTCTCGATTTGAAGGCGGGTGAGACCTGTGTCCCTTCACAGTACTCACAGGGATTTGGGGATTCCCGGTCAATGTTCAAGGCGAGTCAGGCATGTGACACATTTTGAAGCATTGAAAGCTCAACGTCTCTCTCGAGATTTCAAAGGGATGTGAGGCCTTCTGTCACGATGAGGCGGGTTGGTAGATATACTAGTCTTTCTTCTACCGGTCTTCACCAGGAATTCAGACATTACTTATCTTGTGAGATGAAAGACGAGCTTTGCTTCCAAAGCCACTGTTAAGGAAAGCCGGCCTTCTTTTGTGTCAGGGCATCTCGATGTATATTTCCGCACTCGAGGCATAATACTCAGGGTACCTCCTCACCATACCTTGTTGCTTGAGAGGAAGCACCTCGACAATTTTTCTTTGAGGTGCTTGTAGCAAGTTGTGGCCCCACCTCTTGAGTCTAAGCCCAGGGAATCAGCTTCTCTTCTTGACACGATTTCAGGCTGCACGGACCATTTATCGAGTTGCTCTGCTGTCTAGCTTGGTGTTCCCTCTCAACCTGGGGACTAGTGTTCTCGGAGGGAAATTCTCTGAAGCTAGCCATAACGGAAGTCAAGCCACTGGTGCGGTTTTCGATGGGGAATTGCAGGATGGCATCTGGGGAGTCATTGCAGGGACAATCGGGCACGTTCATCTCGACGTTGATTTGGCGGTACACGGAGCTGATTTCCCATTGCTGGGTTGCACCTCGTGAGTCCCTCAGGATACTTTGTGGGGACATCTGTTCTTGAGGGCAATGTTTCTTGACATCAATCAAAGCAAAGTCGAGGTCTCTCTGTTAAAAACCCATAGTCGCTTTGCTGGTGATCACCACTATTTTCTGCATGCAATGAATGGGAATTAGGCTCACATCTCCAGATGATTTTGGGGTACACGGAGCATTTCGCATTTCTGGGCTGACCCTAGGGTCCTCTCGACTTTGTGAGTCGGTCGTTCTTGGGGACTGTTCTCGTGCATCCATCAAGCAAATCGAGGCTCCGTTAAATGTTTTGATGGGGATACGCAATTTGCTCTGCATTGCAATGTAGGGAATAAAATTGGGCCTCACCTCACTTCGAGAAGAGGACTAGTGGTCCATTCATTTTCTTATCTGAGATAGGCCGGCTCGGGGAACCTGGCCGGTATATTCTCAGAGGTTAACGGGCAGGGATGGCCCGTTTCGAAACTTATCGTGTTTTGCTGTCATCGACGTTAGAAACAGTCCTAGTCTAGTTATGAGGTAAAGATCTTGTCCACGATAATAACATTCACATAGAGCGTGTAGGCAGGGGACATAAACTGGACGTTCTATCGGACGTCACGAGGAGGGGAGAACGACCCAGGGCCCATTTCCAGTAGCTGCAGGTAATTTGAGCGACTCGATTCCTATCAAGTTCAAGAGGGAGTCAGGAATCCTTACCTTTTAAAGCATTTGAACTCCGCGTTGCCTCTCGAGGTGTCCAAAGCAAAGTGTGAGTATCTTCCTGTCGAGGATGACGGCATTGGGACTTAGGATCTTTCTTCTAGCGGTCTCCACCAGGGGATTCAGACATTCCTTCATCGTGTGTTGAGACAGAAATAACGAGCCCAAGCCTGCTCAAAGCCGTGTGCAAGGGAACATCCGGGCCTTCTTTCGAAGTCAGGGCATCACGGTGTATAGTCCACTAGAGGCAGAAAAGTCAGTGGGGTTTCCTCCCTAAAGTACCTATTGCTGAGAGAAGACTCCTCCTTGAGGGGCCTGTGGGGGAAAGAGTTTGGCATAACTCTTGAGTTCTAAGCCAGGGGAATCAAGCTCTCATCACCAGACAATTTGTGGTACCGGAGAATTCCTTGAGCGCTAAACTGTTCTGTACTCCCCTGGTGTTCTTCTGGACTTGGGACTCGGTGTTCACGGGGAATCTCTGGAGATTGCCTACACAGGAAGGACAAGCCACAGGCCTGCTTTGTTTGATGGGGGAACGGAAACGCGGGATGCTTGAGAATCAAATGCAATGGAGTCGAGGTACCATCTCGAGTGTATTAGGGGTTACACGGAGATATTTCGTGTTGATGGGGTGACCTCCGTGTCCTCTAGAGTTGACAGTGTTCTTGGGTACCTTCTTCGAGTATCCATCAAGCAAGGTCGGATGGGTACTCACTAGTTTCATGGGGATCACTCAATTGCCCTGCATGCAATGCAGGGGAATGAGCGCCGCCTCAACTCACTTTCGAGGGGGACTGTCTCATGGTTTTTTCTCGAGTTGCGGCGGGAAAACTGGGGGTGTATTGTCGAGTACGCGGGAATGCCCTTCAACCCTCGTGTTTGTTCCAGCGACATCAGGATTCCTTGTAGAGTTACGAGGGACACCTCCGAGAATCTCTTCGAGGCTTTGAGCAGGGCAAAAGGGACAGCTTCTCGGACGGTGAGAGGGACG
Source organism: Odocoileus hemionus (assembly GCA_020976825.1). NCBI lineage: Eukaryota > Metazoa > Chordata > Mammalia > Artiodactyla > Cervidae > Odocoileus > Odocoileus hemionus. The sequence continues at coordinate 3,805 of JAJLRB010003069.1, read as the reverse complement.
ACCTGGGTCCCTTTCCAGTATGCCACAGGAAAAATTGCGTTATGCCTATCAATGCGTCAAGAGGAGTCAGGCATCGTCACAGTTGAAGCATTGAACTCAGCGTGCCTCTCGAGGTGTCAAAAGGGATTGAGGCCGCCTGGGAGATATGGCGGGGGATCTAGTGTTTCACTAGGGGTCCCCACAGGGGATTCGCAGTCATGACTTCATTTTGAGAGATGTAGAGAAGCCTGCTTTCAAGCCCACGTTGCAAAGGATACCAGCCTTCCTTGGAGTCAGGGACATCTCGGTGTTTATTCAGCACTTGCGAAGCACCCAAAAATCAGGGCCCCTCCCACATGAAGCTATTGCTGAGAGAAACTCCCCATCTTGTGGTGCCTTTGGAAAGTGGTGGCATAACCTCGTTGTGAGTCCTAAAGCCAGGGAATTCAACTTCAATCGTGAGGAAGATTTTGGGGTACATTGAGAATTGCTCGAGTTGCTCTGCTGAACTTGGTGTTCCTCTATACTTGGGACAGATGGTTCCCGGAATCTTCTGGAGTTGGTCTATATCGGAAGTCAAGCCACTGGTGGGTGTGTGGTGTGGAACACGGGATGGCTCTAGAGTCAATGCAGGAGAATCGGGGGCCTCATTTCGATTTGATTTGGGGTACACGCAGCTATTTCATGTTGCTGCGTGATTTTCATTGTGCCTCTAGACATGTGACAGTGTTCCGTGGGTACTCTCTGGAGATCCATCAAGCAAGCCGAGGATACTTACAGGTTTCATGGGGATCATCACGCAATTTCTCTGCATGCAATGCAGGGAATTCAGCCCTCATCGCAATTCGAGGGGTGAAGATTCATGGTTTTGTCTCGAGTTGCCTCGGGAAACTGCGGTATATTGTCGAGTTCATTCGGGGACGCCACTTCAAAACTCGTGTTTGTTCAGGCGACTGTCAGGACTCCTGTCTAGTTACGAGGGGACAACTCAAGGAATCCCTTCGACGCTTGGCAACGGGCAAAAGAGGACGCTTTTCAAAGCGAGGTGGGAGACCCAGGCTCCCATTCCAGTAGGTCCAGACAGGTAATATTGGGATTCCTATCAGTATTCAAGAGGATTCAGGCACATCGTCAATTTTTGAAGCAGTTGCACTCTGGCGTGCCTCTGCGAGGTGTACAAAAGGATGTGAGGCCTCCTGGTCGAGATGAGTCCCCAGGACCTAGGGCTTATCTAAGCGGTTCTCCACAGGGGATTCAGACATCCCTTCATTATTGAGAGATGGAAGACGAGCCTGCCTATCAAGCGCAAACTGCAGAAGGAGAAATCTGGCTTGTCTATTCGCGAGTCAGGTGCTCATCTCGAGGTACTGTTCCCACTTGACGGCAGCACACTCAGGGGTCGTAGCCTCCCCATATAACTAATGCTGAGAGAAGCCCTCCTCGTTGAGGTTGGCCTGTGGAAAGTTCTCATACCTTCTTGAGTCTAAGCCAGGGAGTCAGCCTCCTCATCTCGAGACTATTTGGGAGGGTGCTAACGTGGAAGCATTCCCTGAGGTTGCTGTGCTGGAACCTGGTTTCCTCTAGAAACGGGGACAGTGTTCTCGGGGAGTGCTCTGGAGCCTTGCCTAAAGGGGAAGACAAGCCACAGGACTTTCTTTGATGTGGGAATGCGGGATGGTCTCGAGTCAATGCAGGGGAATCGGGCCTCATCTCCAGTTGATTTGGATTACACGGTGCTATTTTTGCATAGCTGGACCATGACCTCAGTGTCCCCTCTAGACTTGTTTACACTGTTCTTGGAGACTCATCTCGAAATTTCATTCAGCAAGTCTCGAGGATCCTTACATGTTTGATGGTTGTTCACCGCAATTGCTCTGCATGCAATGCAGGGGAAACGGGCCTCATCTCGCTTTGGAGGGCAAGATCTCATGGTTTTTACCTCGACGTTTCGGGCGGGATAAGCTGGGGTATATTCTCGCTTTGACAGCGAGGATGGCCCCTTCAAAAACTCGTGTTTATTCCAGCGACGACAGGACTCCTGTTTTGTTATTAGGGACGCCTCAGGAATCTCTTCGAGGCTTGGGCAGGGCAAATAGGGACGCTTCAGTTTCTCGATTTAGAGGCGGCGAGACCCTGTGTCCACTTCCAGTCGCCCACAGGGATTTGGGGGATTCCCATCAATGTTCAAGAACGAGTCAGGCATTGACACATTTTGAATTCATTGAACTCTCACATGTACTCTCGAGATTACAAAGTGATGTGAGGGGGGGCCCCTTTGGACATGATGAGCGGCGGGGTACTCTATGTTATTTCTTTACGGGTCTCCACACAGAAGGTTTCAGACATCCCTGTTCTATCTTGTGGAGATGACAAGACGAGGCCTGCTTCCAAGCCACTATTAAAGGAAAGTCGGCCTTCTTTTGTGTCAGGGCATCTCGGTGTCAAGACTTCCACTCGAAGGCAGCATTTACTCAGGGTCCCCCTCCCACATACCTGTTGCTGAGAGAAGGCCTCCTCTTGAGGTGCTTTGTAGCAAGTTGGGGCCGCCACCTCTTGAGTCTAATCCAGTGAATCATCAAAGGCTTTCGAATCCTCGGACACTGATTTTGGGGTACTGAATGATATAGAAACGGACCATTTATCGGAGATTGCTGTTGCTTAACGTTGGTGGTATAACTGCCTTCCATCGGTGGGCGGGACCTGGGGGACTGTGTTCTCGGGTTTGTGGAAGTCGTCTGGAGCTGACTGACGGGTGCAGCCGTTAAGACCAATCTCTGGTCGTTTAATGATGGGGGGAATGCAGTGATGGCATCATGAAATTCATTAGGCAGGGTGAATCCGGTGGCCTCAATCTCGAGTTGAGTTTTGGGGTACTACTGGTGGAGCTATTAACCAATTGCATGGGTATACCTCAGTTAGTTCCCTCGGGAGTAGAGCTTGTGACAGTGTATCTTAGGGAAATGTCTTGAGATCCAAAACAATGCAAGTCGCGTCTTCGTCAGTTACATGTTTGCTTGGGGATCCCAAGTACACTATTCACTTCTGCATGCAATCAAAGAAGGGTGAAAAGGGGGCTCATCTCGACAGAAGCATAAATAAGTGTAGCCCTATGGTGCTACAGTTTACGCACATTTCTTGGGCATGCCTATAGGTTCGCTCTAGAAATTGTGATCGTGCTTCTATGCGGCTTCCTGTCTCAAGATCCAATCCTAAGGCAAGTCGAGTAAGGCTGTCCTTATAAATAGTTTGATGGGGATACGCAATTGCTCTGCCGGTTGCAAATGTAGGGAATTCTGGACCCTCACCTCACGGATCTACTTTCGAGAGTGAATAGTCTCATGGTTTTTATCGACAGCGGTGCGGAAGAGACCTGGGGTGTAATTCTCGAGTTTACAGCAGGGATGGCCTTCAAAACTCAGTGTTTGTTCATCGACGTGCTAGGACTACTGTCTAGTTATAAGGTAAGCCTCAGGAAACAAACTTCAGAAGGCTTGGCAGGGCATAAATGAGCTTCTCGACGTGAGGAGGCGACCAGGCCGGCTTTCCAGTAGCTGCAGGTAATTTGGGATTCCTATCAAGTTCAGTAGGGTGTTCAGGAATCAATCCTTTTTTGAAGCATTGAACCTCCACGTGCATCTCGAGAGGTGTTCAACAATGTGAGGCGCTCCTGTCGGAGATGAGGCTTTTACTTAGGTCTTTCTCTAGTGTCTGCACAGGGGATTCAAATATTCTTCATTTGTGAGATGGAAAATGAGCCTGCTAAAGCCATTGCAAGGAAATCCGGCCTTCTTTCGTGTCAGGGCATCTCGTGTATGTCCACTTAGGA
>JAJLRB010003068.1:0-11146 GCA_020976825.1 Odocoileus hemionus | reverse complement strand
CACATCCAGTATACGTGTGACTTCATATCCACTATATTTATGCCATGATACACACTATGTATGACATCACAACACTCTGTGTTGATGACACCACACTAGGCATATTGTAATATCATTTGCACTACAGAAGAGGTCACATATACTCTATTACAGCAAACCACAGTATTTTTGACATCACATCCACTTCAGGCATGACATCACACCCACTGTATCTTTGTCATGACAATTTCTTCACTGATATCACACCCACATTTGTATGCCATCAAACCAACAATATGCGTGACATCCTATGCACTATTTATAACATCACATCCACACCTTGAGTCTTCAGACTACTGTACTTATGACATCACAACCTCTATATATGAAACTATATCCAGTATAGATGGCAACATATACCCTACACATGTGACATCACAACCACTAATCTGTGTCATCACAACGACTGTATTGACAACATCACACCCAATCGTTGTATTACATCACAGTTGCCATATATATGGCGACTTGGCACTATACACAACATCACATCCTCACTTTATGACATTAAAACCACCGGTTTATGGCATCACCTGACGGTATTCATGACATCACACCCACTCAATTCATGAAATCACATGCACTGTATATGATGATCACATACACTATACTTGTGACATCACAGCCACAATATCTATAACAACACACCTACTATGTTTATGACATCATACTCAGTATATATGACATTTCACATGGTGTATGAATGACAACACAACCACTGTATCCGACATCACAGCTACTGTATCTGTGTAATCACCCCAACTTGATTGACGGTATGAAACACTCTGTATGTATGAAATCACACCCACAGCAGCATGTAGGACACTATAGGCACTCTATAAGACATTATATGCACGCTTGATGACATCATATCGGTGCTTGTAAGCCATGACAAGCACTATGTTTATGACATCATATCCACTATATATGATCTCACCCACACTGTGTAGATGACAAAACAAATTCTGTATCTGACTTGATACCCCTTCTCTCTACCACCACACCCACTCTATATGTCATCACACCCACTCTGTCGAAAACATCACACCAACAATGTAAGACATCACAGGTGGCATATGTATGCCATCCTGTGCACTATACATGACATCATATCAACACTTTATGGCAACAATCCTTAGTATTTATGACATCACATGCACTCTCCTCATGACATCACACGCACTACATATGACATGTGGTCTACTGTGTGTGACAGCACATTCACTATATGTGTGACTTCTCACAATGACTGTTTCGATGACATCACACACACTACGTTTATGACATATCTACTTTATATGGCATCAAACACAGTGTTATGACAATACAGCCATTGCGTGCTTCACAGCCACTATGTCTGATATCACACCCACGGTATCTGTGCCATCACACTGAATGTATCAATTTCATCAAACCCAGTTTGTGTATGACATCATCTCCACTATATATATGAAATCATATGTGATACATATGTCATCACATCCACTCTTTATGACATCACACACACTTTTTAACATCACGACCACTCTATATGACATCACTCCACTATATCTGACCTCACGTCCACTGTATCTGTGTCATCACACCCACCCAATCGATGGTATCTCAGCCAATATTTGTATGATATCACATCCAGTATACGTGTGACCTCTTATCCACTGTATTTTTGATATGATACCCACTATATATGACATCACAAACCTCGGTGTTGATGACACCACACTCGGATATGTATGACATCATTTGCACTATAGATGACATCACATCCGCTCTATCACAGCAAACCACATATTTTATGATGTCACATCCACGTCAGGCATGACATCATACTCACTCTATCAGACATTGCACCAAGTGTATCTTGGTCATCACAAGCTCTCCGCTGATATCACATCCACTTTTGTATGACATCACACCCACTACATGTGTGACGTCATATGCACTGTAATAACATCACAACCACTGCTTTTGTCATCACACTACTGTTCTTATGACAGCACAACCTCTATTATGAAACCACATCCAGTATGCAGGGCAACATATACACTATACATGTGACATCACAGCCAGTAAACTGAGTCATCACACCCACTGTATTGACAATGTCACCCCCACTCTTTGTATGTCTTCACACTTGGCATATGTATAGCATCTGTTGCACGATAGAAGAAAACCCATCCTCACATTATGACATCAAACCACCATTTTTTTAAAGACATCACACACAGTATAGTTGACATTGTATCCACGGTATCTGTGTCATCACATCCAACGTATTGATGATATCATACCATCTGTATTTATGAGATCTCATCGACTATGTATGACAACATCATATCCATTGTATAAAACATCATATTCACTCTATTTGTAGCATCGCAGAAACTGTATCTGTATCTCACACACACTCTTTCCATCATATCACAACCTTGGTATGTATGACATCACACCAACTATATGTTTACCATCATATACACTATATAAGGCATCACACCACATTTTATGTGATCACACCACATTACTTTTGACGGCAAATGCACTGTACTCATGATATCACTCCCACTATCTGACATTGCATCCACTGTATCTGTGTCATCACAACCATTCTATTGATGATCTCTGGACAACTGTATATATGACATCACACCCAGTTTATGTATGACAACTTATGCACTATACATAACGTCTCATCCACTCTTTATGATTTCACACCATTGTAGTCATCACATTACATCCACTGAATTCATGATGTCACCCACACTATATATGACATCACACACAAGACAACACGATGTTATATCTGCCAATTCACCCACTATATCTGACACTGAATCCATTGTATCTGGGTCATCAAACCCAGTGTATCAATGACACCACATCCACTCTGGATCACATCACACACACTATATGTATGACATCATATTCAGTATGCATGACATGGCATGAACTCCATGACATCAGACCCCTATATATATGACATCACATCCAGTATATTTATGACATCATATCCAATATATATGATACCACACACACTGCTTTCATGACAACACAACGGCTATTCCTGACATCACACCCACCCACTATATTTGACATCACACACCCACTGTATCAGTGTCATCACACCCGCTGTATCGATGACATCACAACAAGTATGGAAGTCATCACACTTGGCATACGTATGACACCATACACATTTTACAAGAAATCCCATTCAAAAATTATGACATCAATGCTCAGTATTGATGACATCACCACCACTGCATTCATGACATCAGATCTCCTATATATGACATAACGTCCACGGTTAATGACATCTCATCCCCTACATCTATGGTATCACAGCCACTCTATGTGTGTCATCACACCCAATGTATCTACTTTATCAAAAACAGTGTACGTATGACATCACAGCCACTATATGTGTGACATCATATGCACTGCATAGGACATCACATCCACTCTTTATGACGTCACACCACTTTATTGATGACCTCACGTCGACTATATACGTGTCATCACACTCACCCTATCGATGGTATCACGGCCAATATATGTATGATATCACATCCAGTATACGTGTGACTTCATATCCACTATATTTATGCCATGATACACACTATGTATGACATCACAACACTCTGTGTTGATGACACCACACTAGGCATATTGTAATATCATTTTTCACTACAGAAGAGGTCACATATACTCTATTACAGCAAACCACAGTATTTTTGACATCACATCCACTTCAGGCATGACATCACACCCACTGTATCTTTGTCATGACAATTTCTTCACTGATATCACACCCACATTTGTATGCCATCAAACCAACAATATGCGTGACATCCTATGCACTATTTATAACATCACATCCACACCTTGAGTCTTCAGACTACTGTACTTATGACATCACAACCTCTATATATGAAACTATATCCAGTATAGATGGCAACATATACCCTACACATGTGACATCACAACCACTAATCTGTGTCATCACAACGACTGTATTGACAACATCACACCCACTCGTTGTATTACATCACAGTCGCCATATATATGGCGACTTGGCACTATACACAACATCACATCCTCACTTTATGACACATTAAAACCACCGGTTTATGGCATCACCTGACGGTATTCATGACATCACACCCACTCAATTCATGAAATCACATGCACTGTATATGACATCACATACACTATACTTGTGACATCACAGCCACAATATCTATAACAACACACCTACTATGTTTATGACATCATACTCAGTATATATGACATTTCACATGGTGTATGAATGACAACACAACCACTGTATCCGACATCACAGCTACTGTATCTGTGTAATCACCCCAACTTGATTGACGGTATGAAACACTCTGTATGTATGAAATCACACCCACAGCATGTAGGACACTATAGGCACTCTATAAGACATTATATGCACGCTTGATGACATCATATCGGTGCTTGTAAGCCATGACAAGCACTATGTTTATGACATCATATCCACTATATATGATCTCACCCACACTGTGTAGATGACAAAACAAATTCTGTATCTGACTTGATACCCCTTCTCTCTACCACCACACCCACTCTATATGTCATCACACCCACTCTGTCGAAAACATCACACCAACAATGTAAGACATCACAGGTGGCATATGTATGCCATCCTGTGCACTATACATGACATCATATCAACACTTTATGGCAACAATCCTTAGTATTTATGACATCACATGCACTCTCCTCATGACATCACACGCACTACATATGACATGTGGTCTACTGTGTGTGACAGCACATTCACTATATGTGTGACTTCTCACAATGACTGTTTCGATGACATCACACACACTACGTTTATGACATATCTACTTTATATGGCATCAAACACAGTGTTATGACAATACAGCCATTGCGTGCTTCACAGCCACTATGTCTGATATCACACCCACGGTATCTGTGCCATCACACTGAATGTATCAATTTCATCAAACCCAGTTTGTGTATGACATCATCTCCACTATATATATGAAATCATATGTGATACATATGTCATCACATCCACTCTTTATGACATCACACTTTTTAACATCACGACCACTCTATATGACATCACTCCACTATATCTGACCTCACGTCCACTGTATCTGTGTCATCACACCCCCCAATCGATGGTATCTCAGCCAATATTTGTATGATATCACATCCAGTATACGTGTGACCTCTTATCCACTGTATTTTTGATATGATACCCACTATATATGACATCACAAACCTCGGTGTTGATGACACCACACTCGGATATGTATGACATCATTTGCACTATAGATGACATCACATCCGCTCTATCACAGCAAACCACATATTTTATGATGTCACATCCACGTCAGGCATGACATCATACTCACTCTATCAGACATTGCACCAAGTGTATCTTGGTCATCACAAGCTCTCTCGCTGATATCACATCCACTTTTGTATGACATCACACCCACTACATGTGTGACGTCATATGCACTGTAATAACATCACAACCACTGCTTTTGTCATCACACTACTGTTCTTATGACAGACAGCACAACCTCTATTATGAAACCACCACATCCAGTATGCAGGGCAACATATACACTATACATGTGACATCACAGCCAGTAAACTGAGTCATCACACCCACTGTATTGACAATGTCACCCCCACTCTTTGTATGTCTTCACACTTGGCATATGTATAGCATCTGTTGCACGATAGAAGAAAAAACCCATCCTCACATTATGACATCAAACCACCATTTTTAAGACATCACACACAGTATAGTTGACATTGTATCCACGGTATCTGTGTCATCACATCCAACGTATTGATGATATCATACCATCTGTATTTATGAGATCTCATCGACTATGTATGACAACATCATATCCATTGTATAAAACATCATATTCACTCTATTTGTAGCATCGCAGAAACTGTATCTGTATCTCACACACACTCTTTCCATCATATCACAACCTTGGTATGTATGACATCACACCAACTATATGTTTACCATCATATACACTATATAAGGCATCACACCACATTTTTTATGTGATCACACCACATTACTTTTGACGGCAAATGCACTGTACTCATGATATCACTCCCACTATCTGACATTGCATCCACTGTATCTGTGTCATCACAACCATTCTATTGATGATCTCTGGACAACTGTATATATGACATCACACCCAGTTTATGTATGACAACTTATGCACTATACATAACGTCTCATCCACTCTTTATGATTTCACACCATTGTAGTCATCACATTACATCCACTGAATTCATGATGTCACCCACACTATATATGACATCACACACAAGACAACACGATGTTATATCTGCCAATTCACCCACTATATCTGACACTGAATCCATTGTATCTGGGTCATCAAACCCAGTGTATCAATGACACCACATCCACTCTCTGGATCACATCACACACACTATATGTATGACATCATATTCAGTATGCATGACATGGCATGAACTCTATGACATCAGACCCCTATATATATGACATCACATCCAGTATATTTATGATGACATATCCAATATATATGATACCACACACACTGCTTTCATGACAACACAACGGCTATTCCTGACATCACACCCACTATATTTGACATCACACCCACTGTATCAGTGTCATCACACCCGCTGTATCGATGACATCACAACAAGTATGGAAGTCATCACACTTGGCATACGTATGACACCATACACATTTTACAAGAAATCCCATTCAAAAATTATGACATCAATGCTCAGTATTGATGACATCACCACCACTGCATTCATGACATCAGATCTCCTATATATGACATAACGTCCACGGTGAATGACATCTCATCCCCTACATCTATGGTATCACAGCCACTCTATGTGTGTCATCACACCCAATGTATCTACTTTATCAAAAACAGTGTACGTATGACATCACAGCCACTATATGTGTGACATCATATGCACTGCATAGGACATCACATCCACTCTTTATGACGTCACACCACTTTATTGATGACCTCACGTCGACTATATATGTGTCATCACACTCACCCTATCGATGGTATCACGGCCAATATATGTATGATATCACATCCAGTATACGTGTGACTTCATATCCACTATATTTTTGCCATGATACACACTATGTATGACATCACAACACTCTGTGTTGATGACACCACACTAGGCATATTGTAATATCATTTTCACTACAGAAGAGGTCACATATACTCTATTACAGCAAACCACAGTATTTTTGACATCACATCCACTTCAGGCATGACATCACACCCACTGTATCTTTGTCATGACAATTTCTTCACTGATATCACACCCACATTTGTATGCCATCAAACCAACAATATGCGTGACATCCTATGCACTATTTATAACATCACATCCACACCTTGAGTCTTCAGACTACTGTACTTATGACATCACAACCTCTATATATGAAACTATATCCAGTATAGATGGCAACATATACCCTACACATGTGACATCACAACCACTAATCTGTGTCATCACAACGACGACTGTATTGACAACATCACACCCACTCGTTGTATTACATCACAGTCGCCATATATATGGCGACTTGGCACTATACACAACATCACATCCTCACTTTATGACATTAAAACCACCGGTTTATGGCATCACCTGACGGTATTCATGACATCACACCCACTCAATTCATGAAATCACATGCACTGTATATGACATCACATACACTATACTTGTGACATCACAGCCACAATATCTATAACAACACACCTACTATGTTTATGACATCATACTCAGTATATATGACATTTCACATGGTGTATGAATGACAACACAACCACTGTATCCGACATCACAGCTACTGTATCTGTGTAATCACCCCAACTTGATTGACGGTATGAAACACTCTGTATGTATGAAATCACACCCACAGCATGTAGGACACTATAGGCACTCTATAAGACATTATATGCACGCTTGATGACATCATATCGGTGCTTGTAAGCCATGACAAGCACTATGTTTATGACTCATATCCACTATATATGATCTCACCCACACTGTGTAGATGACAAAACAAATTCTGTATCTGACTTGATACCCCTTCTCTCTACCACCACACCCACTCTATATGTCATCACACCCACTCTGTCGAAAACATCACACCAACAATGTAAGACATCACAGGTGGCATATGTATGCCATCCTGTGCACTATACATGACATCATATCAACACTTTATGGCAACAATCCTTAGTATTTATGACATCACATGCACTCTCCTCATGACATCACACGCACTACATATGACATGTGGTCTACTGTGTGTGACAGCACATTCACTATATGTGTGACTTCTCACAATGACTGTTTCGATGACATCACACACACTACGTTTATGACATATCTACTTTATATGGCATCAAACACAGTGTTATGACAATACAGCCATTGCGTGCTTCACAGCCACTATGTCTGATATCACACCCACGGTATCTGTGCCATCACACTGAATGTATCAATTTTCATCAAACCCAGTTTGTGTATGACATCATCTCCACTATATATATGAAATCATATGTGATACATATGTCATCACATCCACTCTTTATGACATCACACCACTTTTTTAACATCACGACCACTCTATATGACATCACTCCACTATATCTGACCTCACGTCCACTGTATCTGTGTCATCACACCCACCCAATCGATGGTATCTCAGCCAATATTTGTATGATATCACATCCAGTATACGTGTGACCTCTTATCCACTGTATTTTTGATATGATACCCACTATATATGACATCACAAACCTCGGTGTTGATGACACCACACTCGGATATGTATGACATCATTTGCACTATAGATGACATCACATCCGCTCTATCACAGCAAACCACATATTTTATGATGTCACATCCACGTCAGGCATGACATCATACTCACTCTATCAGACATTGCACCAAGTGTATCTTGGTCATCACAAGCTCTCCGCTGATATCACATCCACTTTTGTATGACATCACACCCACTACATGTGTGACATCATATGCACTGTAATAACATCACAACCACTGCTTTTGTCATCACACTACTGTTCTTATGACAGCACAACCTCTATTATGAAACCACATCCAGTATGCAGGGCAACATATACACTATACATGTGACATCACAGCCAGTAAACTGAGTCATCACACCCACTGTATTGACAATGTCACCCCCACTCTTTGTATGTCTTCACACTTGGCATATGTATAGCATCTGTTGCACGATAGAAGAAAACCCATCCTCACATTATGACATCAAACCACCATTTTTAAGACATCACACACAGTATAGTTGACATTGTATCCACGGTATCTGTGTCATCACATCCAACGTATTGATGATATCATACCATCTGTATTTATGAGATCTCATCGACTATGTATGACAACATCATATCCATTGTATAAAACATCATATTCACTCTATTTGTAGCATCGCAGAAACTGTATCTGTATCTCACACACACACTCTTTCCATCATATCACAACCTTGGTATGTATGACATCACACCAACTATATGTTTACCATCATATACACTATATAAGGCATCACACCACATTTTATGTGATCACACCACATTACTTTTGACGGCAAATGCACTGTACTCATGATATCACTCCCACTATCTGACATTGCATCCACTGTATCTGTGTCATCACAACCATTCTATTGATGATCTCTGGACAACTGTATATATGACATCACACCCAGTTTATGTATGACAACTTATGCACTATACATAACGTCTCATCCACTCTTTATGATTTCACACCATTGTAGTCATCACATTACATCCACTGAATTCATGATGTCACCCACACTATATATGACATCACACACAAGACAACACGATGTTATATCTGCCAATTCACCCACTATATCTGACACTGAATCCATTGTATCTGGGTCATCAAACCCAGTGTATCAATGACACCACATCCACTCTCTGGATCACATCACACACACTATATGTATGACATCATATTCAGTATGCATGACATGGCATGAACTCTATGACATCAGACCCCTATATATATGACATCACATCCAGTATATTTATGACATCATATCCAATATATATGATACCACACACACTGCTTTCATGACAACACAACGGCTATTCCTGACATCACACCCACTATATTTGACATCACACCCACTGTATCAGTGTCATCACACCCGCTGTATCGATGACATCACAACAAGTATGGAAGTCATCACACTTGGCATACGTATGACACCATACACATTTTACAAGAAATCCCATTCAAAAATTATGACATCAATGCTCAGTATTGATGACATCACCACCACTGCATTCATGACATCAGATCTCCTATATATGACATAACGTCCACGGTGAATGACATCTCATCCCCTACATCTATGGTATCACAGCCACTCTATGTGTGTCATCACACCCAATGTATCTACTTTATCAAAAACAGTGTACGTATGACATCACAGCCACATATGTGTGACATCATATGCACTGCATAGGACATCACATCCACTCTTTATGACGTCACACCACTTTATTGATGACCTCACGTCGACTATATACGTGTCATCACACTCACCCTATCGATGGTATCACGGCCAATATATGTATGATATCACATCCAGTATACGTGTGACTTCATATCCACTATATTTTTATGCCATGATACACACTATGTATGACATCACAACACTCTGTGTTGATGACACCACACTAGGCATATTGTAATATCATTTGCACTACAGAAGAGGTCACATATACTCTATTACAGCAAACCACAGTATTTTTGACATCACATCCACTTCAGGCATGACATCACACCCACTGTATCTTTGTCATGACAATTTCTTCACTGATATCACACCCACATTTGTATGCCATCAAACCAACAATATGCGTGACATCCTATGCACTATTTATAACATCACATCCACACCTTGAGTCTTCAGACTACTGTACTTATGACA
>JAJLRB010003067.1:0-11146 GCA_020976825.1 Odocoileus hemionus | reverse complement strand
CTTGAGGGGCTTGTGGAAAGTTGGCCTACGTCTTGAGTCTAAGCCAGGGAATCAGCTCTCATCTCGAGGCAATTTGGGGTACACGGAGCAGTCCTCGAGTTGCTCTGCTGAACTTGGTACTCCTCTAGACTTGGCCCGTTGTTCTCGGGGAACCTCTGGAGTTGCCTAAAGGGAGTCAAGCCTCAGGTCGTGTTTGATGGGGAACGGGGGATGGCTCTGGAGTCAATGCAGGGGAAGCGGGCCTCATCTCGAGTTGATTTGGGGCCCATGGAGCTCCTTCGCGATGCTGGTGTGACCTCAGGGTCCCTCTCTACTTGTGACAGTGTTTTTGCGGACTGTCTCGACATCCATCAAGCAAGTCGAGGCTCCTGACATGTTTCAGGGGGCTCACGGAATTGCTCTGCATGCAGTGCAGGGGAATCGGGCCTCATCTCGCTTGGAGGGGGAAGTCTCATGGTTTTTCTCGAGTTGCGGCGGGGACCTGGGGTACATTCTCGACTTACGGCGGGGATGGCCCTTCAACCCTCGTGTTTGTTCAACGAAGTCAGGACTCCTGTCGAGTTACGAGGGACACCTCAGGAGTCTCTTCGAGGCTTGGCAGGGCAAAAGGGACGCTTCTCGAGGTGAGTCGGAGACCCAGGGTCCCTTTCCAGTAGCCACAGGGATACTGGGATTCCTGTCAATGTTCAAGAGGAGTCAGGCTCCGTCAAATTTTGAAGCAGTGAGCTCTGCGTGCCTCTCGAGGTGTCAGAGGCATGTGAGGCATTCCGTCGAAAGGAGTCGGGGACCTAGGGCTTTCTCTAGGGACTCCACAGGTGGTGCAGACATCCCTTCACCTTGTGAGATGAAAGACTAGACTGTATTCAAGCCACTGCAAGGAAACCCGGCCTCCTTTCGAGTCAGGGCTTCTCGGTGTATATGCCCATTGAGGCAGCAATCTCAGGGTCCCTCCCTCATACCTATTGCTGAGAGAAGCCTCCTCTTGAGGGGCTTGTGGAAAGGTGGCCTACGTCTTGAGTCTAAGCCAGGGAATCAGCTCTCATCTCGAGGCAATTTGGGGTACACGGAGCAGTCCTCGAGTTGCTCTGCTGAACTTGGTACTCCTCTAGACTTGGCCCGTTGTTCTCGGGGCCTCTGGAGTTGCCTAAAGGGAGTCAAGCCTCAGGTCGTGTTTGATGGGGAACGGGGGATGGCTCTGGAGTCAATGCAGGGGAAGCGGGCCTCATCTCGAGTTGATTTGGGGCCCATGGAGCTCCTTCGCGATGCTGGTGTGACCTCAGGGTCCCTCTCTACTTGTGACAGTGTTTTTGCGGACTGTCTCGACATCCATCAAGCAAGTCGAGGCTCCTGACATGTTTCAGGGGGCTCACGGAATTGCTCTGCATGCAGTGCAGGGGAATCGGGCCTCATCTCGCTTGGAGGGGGAAGTCTCATGGTTTTTCTCGAGTTGCGGCGGGGACCTGGGGTACATTCTCGACTTACGGCGGGGATGGCCCTTCAACCCTCGTGTTTGTTCAACGAAGTCAGGACTCCTGTCGAGTTACGAGGGACACCTCAGGAGTCTCTTCGAGGCTTGGCAGGGCAAAAGGGACGCTTCTCGAGGTGAGTCGGGAGACCCAGGGTCCCTTTCCAGTAGCCACAGGGATACTGGGATTCCTGTCAATGTTCAAGAGGAGTCAGGCTCCGTCAAATTTTGAAGCAGTGAGCTCTGCGTGCCTCTCGAGGTGTCAGAGGCATGTGAGGCATTCCGTCGAAAGGAGTCGGGGACCTAGGGCTTTCTCTAGGGACTCCACAGGTGGTGCAGACATCCCTTCACCTTGTGAGATGAAAGACTAGACTGTATTCAAGCCACTGCAAGGAAACCCGGCCTCCTTTCGAGTCAGGGCTTCTCGGTGTATATGCCCATTGAGGCAGCAATCTCAGGGTCCCTCCCTCATACCTATTGCTGAGAGAAGCCTCCTCTTGAGGGGCTTGTGGAAAGGTGGCCTACGTCTTGAGTCTAAGCCAGGGAATCAGCTCTCATCTCGAGGCAATTTGGGGTACACGGAGCAGTCCTCGAGTTGCTCTGCTGAACTTGGTACTCCTCTAGACTTGGCCCGTTGTTCTCGGGGAACCTCTGGAGTTGCCTAAAGGGAGTCAAGCCTCAGGTCGTGTTTGATGGGGAACGGGGGATGGCTCTGGAGTCAATGCAGGGGAAGCGGGGCCATCTCGAGTTGATTTGGGGCCCATGGAGCTCCTTCGCGATGCTGGTGACCTCAGGGTCCCTCTCTACTTGTGACAGTGTTTTTGCGGACTGTCTCGACATCCATCAAGCAAGTCGAGGCTCCTGACATGTTTCAGGGGGCTCACGGAATTGCTCTGCATGCAGTGCAGGGGAATCGGGCCTCATCTCGCTTGGAGGGGGAAGTCTCATGGTTTTTCTCGAGTTGCGGCGGGGACCTGGGGTACATTCTCGACTTACGGCGGGGATGGCCCTTCAACCCTCGTGTTTGTTCAACGAAGTCAGGACTCCTGTCGAGTTACGAGGGACACCTCAGGAGTCTCTTCGAGGCTTGGCAGGGCAAAAGGGACGCTTCTCGAGGTGAGTCGGGAGACCCAGGGTCCCTTTCCAGTAGCCACAGGGGATACTGGGATTCCTGTCAATGTTCAAGAGGAGTCAGGCTCCGTCAAATTTTGAAGCAGTGAGCTCTGCGTGCCTCTCGAGGTGTCAGAGGCATGTGAGGCATTCCGTCGAAAGGAGTCGGGGACCTAGGGCTTTCTCTAGGGACTCCACAGGTGGTGCAGACATCCCTTCACCTTGTGAGATGAAAGACTAGACTGTATTCAAGCCACTGCAAGGAAACCCGGCCTCCTTTCGAGTCAGGGCTTCTCGGTGTATATGCCCATTGAGGCAGCAATCTCAGGGTCCCTCCCTCATACCTATTGCTGAGAGAAGCCTCCTCTTGAGGGGCTTGTGGAAAGGTGGCCTACGTCTTGAGTCTAAGCCAGGGAATCAGCTCTCATCTCGAGGCAATTTGGGGTACACGGAGCAGTCCTCGAGTTGCTCTGCTGAACTTGGTACTCCTCTAGACTTGGCCCGTTGTTCTCGGGGAACCTCTGGAGTTGCCTAAAGGGAGTCAAGCCTCAGGTGTGTTTGATGGGGAACGGGGGATGGCTCTGGAGTCAATGCAGGGGAAGCGGGCCTCATCTCGAGTTGATTTGGGGCCCATGGAGCTCCTTCGCGATGCTGGTGTGACCTCAGGGTCCCTCTCTACTTGTGACAGTGTTTTTTTTGCGGACTGTCTCGACATCCATCAAGCAAGTCGAGGCTCCTGACATGTTTCAGGGGGCTCACGGAATTGCTCTGCATGCAGTGCAGGGGAATCGGGCCTCATCTCGCTTGGAGGGGGAAGTCTCATGGTTTTTCTCGAGTTGCGGCGGGGACCTGGGGTACATTCTCGACTTACGGCGGGGGGGATGGCCCTTCAACCCTCGTGTTTGTTCAACGAAGTCAGGACTCCTGTCGAGTTACGAGGGACACCTCAGGAGTCTCTTCGAGGCTTGGCAGGGCAAAAGGGACGCTTCTCGAGGTGAGTCGGGAGACCCAGGGTCCCTTTCCAGTAGCCACAGGGATACTGGGATTCCTGTCAATGTTCAAGAGGAGTCAGGCTCCGTCAAATTTTGAAGCAGTGAGCTCTGCGTGCCTCTCGAGGTGTCAGAGGCATGTGAGGCATTCCGTCGAAAGGAAGTCGGGGACCTAGGGCTTTCTCTAGGGACTCCACAGGTGGTGCAGACATCCCTTCACCTTGTGAGATGAAAGACTAGACTGTATTCAAGCCACTGCAAGGAAACCCGGCCTCCTTTCGAGTCAGGGCTTCTCACTGTATATGCCCATTGAGGCAGCAATCTCAGGGTCCCTCCCTCATACCTATTGCTGAGGGAAGCCTCCTCTTGAGGGGCTTGTGGAAAGTTGGCCTTCGTCTTGAGTCTAAGCCAGGGAATCAGCTCTCATCTCGAGGCAATTTGGGGTACACGGAGCAGTCCTCGAGTTGCTCTGCTGAACTTGGTATTCCTCTAGACTTGGCCCGTTGTTCTCGGGGAACCTCTGGAGTTGCCTAAAGGGAGTCAAGCCTCAGGTCGTGTTTGATGGGGAACGGGGGATGGCTCTGGAGTCAATGCAGGGGAAGCGGGCCTCATCTCGAGTTGATTTGGGGCCCATGGAGCTCCTTCTTGATGCTGTTGTGACCTCAGGGTCCCTCTCTACTTGTGACAGTGTTTTTGCGGACTGTCTCGACATCCATCAAGCAAGTCGAGGCTCCTGACATGTTTCAGGGGGCTCACGGAATTGCTCTGCATGCAGTGCAGGGGAATCGGGCCTCATCTCGCTTGGAGGGGGAAGTCTCATGGTTTTTCTCGAGTTGCGGCGGGGACCTGGGGTACATTCTCGACTTACGGCGGGGATGGTCCTTCAACCCTCGTGTTTGTTCAACGAAGTCAGGACTCCTGTCGAGTTACGAGGGACACCTCAGGAGTCTCTTCGAGGCTTGGCAGGGCAAAAGGGACGCTTCTCGAGGTGAGTCGGGAGACCCAGGGTCCCTTTCCAGTAGCCACAGGGATACTGGGATTCCTGTCAATGTTCAAGAAGAGTCAGGCTCCGTCAAATTTTGAAGCAGTGAGCTCTGCGTGCCTCTCGAGGTGTCAGAGGCATGTGAGGCATTCCGTCGAAAAGAGTCGGGGAACTAGGGCTTTCTCTAGGGACTCCACAGGTGGTGCAGACATCCCTTCAACTTGTGAGATGAAAGACTAGACTGTATTCAAGCCACTGCAAGGAAACCCGGCCTCCTTTCGAGTCAGGGCTTCTCGGTGTATATGCCCATTGAGGCAGCAATCTCAGGGTCCCTCCCTCATACCTATTGCTGAGAGAAGCCTCCTCTTGAGGGGCTTGTGGAAAGGTGGCCTACGTCTTTAGTCTAAGCCAGGGAATCAGCTCTCATCTCGAGGCAATTTGGGGTACACGGAGCAGTCCTCGAGTTGCTCTGCTGAACTTGGTACTCCTCTAGACTTGGCTCGTTGTTCTCGGGGAACCTCTGGGGTTGCCTAAAGGGAGTCAAGCCTCAGGTCGTGTTTGATGGGAACGGGGGATGGCTCTGGAGTCAATGCAGGGGAAGCGGGCCTCATCTCGAGTTGATTTGGGGCCCATGGAGCTCCTTCGCGATGCTGGTGTGAACTCAGGGTCCCTCTCTACTTGTGACAGTGTTTTTGCGGACTGTCTCGACATCCATCAAGCAAGTCGAGGCTCCTGACATGTTTCAGGGGGCTCACGGAATTGCTCTGCATGCAGTGCAGGGGAATCGGGCCTCATCTCGCTTGGAGGGGGAAGTCTCATGGTTTTTCTCGAGTTGCGGCGGGGACCTGGGGTACATTCTCGACTTACGGCGGGGATGGCCCTTCAACCCTCGTGTTTGTTCAACGAAGTCAGGACTCCTGTCGAGTTACGAGGGACACCTCAGGAGTCTCTTCGAGGCTTGGCAGGGCAAAAGGGACGCTTCTCGAGGTGAGTCGGGAGACCCAGGGTCCCTTTCCAGTAGCCACAGGGATACTGGGATTCCTGTCAATGTTCAAGAGGAGTCAGGCTCCGTCAAATTTTTGAAGCAGTGAGCTCTGCGTGCCTCTCGAGGTGTCAGAGGCATGTGAGGCATTCCGTCGAAAGGAGTCGGGGACCTAGGGCTTTCTCTAGGGACTCCACAGGTGGTGCAGACATCCCTTCACCTTGTGAGATGAAAGACTAGACTGTATTCAAGCCACTGCAAGGAAACCCGGCCTCCTTTCGAGTCAGGGCTTCTCGGTGTATATGCCCATTGAGGCAGCAATCTCAGGGTCCCTCCCTCATACCTATTGCTGAGAGAAGCCTCCTCTTGAGGGGCTTGTGGAAAGTTGGCCTACGTCTTGAGTCTAAGCCAGGGAATCAGCTCTCATCTCGAGGCAATTTGGGGTACACGGAGCAGTCCTCGAGTTGCTCTGCTGAACTTGGTACTCCTCTAGACTTGGCCCGTTGTTCTCGGGGAACCTCTGGAGTTGCCTAAAGGGAGTCAAGCCTCAGGTCGTGTTTGATGGGGAACGGGGGATGGCTCTGGAGTCAATGCAGGGGAAGCGGGCCTCATCTCGAGTTGATTTGGGGCCCATGGAGCTCCTTCGCGATGCTGGTGTGACCTCAGGGTCCCTCTCTACTTGTGACAGTGTTTTTGCGGACTGTCTCGACATCCATCAAGCAAGTCGAGGCTCCTGACATGTTTCAGGGGGCTCACGGAATTGCTCTGCATGCAGTGCAGGGGAATCGGGCCTCATCTCTCTCTTGGAGGGGGATGTCTCATGGTTTTTCTCGAGTTGCGGCGGGGACGTGGGGTACATTCTCGACTTACGGCGGGGATGGCCCTTCAACCCTCGTGTTTGTTCAACGAAGTCAGGACTCCTGTCGAGTTACGAGGGACACCTCAGGAGTCTCTTCGAGGCTTGGCAGGGCAAAAGGGACGCTTCTCGAGGTGAGTCGGGAGACCCAGGGTCCCTTTCCAGTAGCCACAGGGATACTGGGATTCCTGTCAATGTTCAAGAGGAGTCAGGCTCCGTCAAATTTTGAAGCAGTGAGCTCTGCGTGCCTCTCGAGGTGTCAGAGGCATGTGAGGCATTCCGTCGAAAGGAGTCGGGGACCTAGGGCTTTCTCTAGGGACTCCACAGGTGGTGCAGACATCCCTTCACCTTGTGAGATGAAAGACTAGACTGTATTCAAGCCACTGCAAGGAAACCCGGCCTCCTTTCGAGTCAGGGCTTCTCGGTGTATATGCCCATTGAGGCAGCAATCTCAGGGTCCCTCCCTCATACCTATTGCTGAGAGAAGCCTCCTCTTGAGGGGCTTGTGGAAAGGTGGCCTACGTCTTGAGTCTAAGCCAGGGAATCAGCTCTCATCTCGAGGCAATTTGGGGTACACGGAGCAGTCCTCGAGTTGCTCTGCTGAACTTGGTACTCCTCTAGACTTGGCCCGTTGTTCTCGGGGAACCTCTGGGTTGCCTAAAGGGAGTCAAGCCTCAGGTCGTGTTTGATGGGGAACGGGGGATGGCTCTGGAGTCAATGCAGGGGAAGCGGGCCTCATCTCGAGTTGATTTGGGGGGCCCATGGAGCTCCTTCGCGATGCTGGTGTGACCTCAGGGTCCCTCTCTACTTGTGACAGTGTTTTTGCGGACTGTCTCGACATCCATCAAGCAAGTCGAGGCTCCTGACATGTTTCAGGGGGCTCACGGAATTGCTCTGCATGCAGTGCAGGGGAATCGGGCCTCATCTCGCTTGGAGGGGGAAGTCTCATGGTTTTTCTCGAGTTGCGGCGGGGACCTGGGGTACATTCTCGACTTACGGCGGGGGGATGGCCCTTCAAACCTCGTGTTTGTTCAACGAAGTCAGGACTCCTGTCGAGTTACGAGGGACACCTCAGGAGTCTCTTCGAGGCTTGGCAGGGCAAAAGGGACGCTTCTCGAGGTGAGTCGGGAGACCCAGGGTCCCTTTCCAGTAGCCACAGGGATACTGGGATTCCTGTCAATGTTCAAGAGGAGTCAGGCTCCGTCAAATTTTGAAGCAGTGAGCTCTGCGTGCCTCTCGAGGTGTCAGAGGCATGTGAGGCATTCATTCGTCGAAAGGAGTCGGGGACCTAGGGCTTTCTCTAGGGACTCCACAGGTGGTGCAGACATCCCTTCACCTTGTGAGATGAAAGACTAGACTGTATTCAAGCCACTGCAAGGAAACCCGGCCTCCTTTCGAGTCAGGGCTTCTCGGTGTATATGCCCATTGAGGCAGCAATCTCAGGGTCCCTCCCTCATACCTATTGCTGAGAGAAGCCTCCTCTTGAGGGGCTTGTGGAAAGTTGGCCTACGTCTTGAGTCTAAGCCAGGGAATCAGCTCTCATCTCGAGGCAATTTGGGGTACACGGAGCAGTCCTCGAGTTGCTCTGCTGAACTTGGTACTCCTCTAGACTTGGCCCGTTGTTCTCGGGGAACCTCTGGAGTTGCCTAAAGGGAGTCAAGCCTCAGGTCGTGTTTGATGGGGAACGGGGGATGGCTCTGGAGTCAATGCAGGGGAAGCGGGCCTCATCTCGAGTTGATTTGGGGCCCATGGAGCTCCTTCGCGATGCTGGTGTGACCTCAGGGTCCCTCTCTACTTGTGACAGTGTTTTTTTGCGGACTGTCTCGACATCCATCAAGCAAGTCGAGGCTCCTGACATGTTTCAGGGGGCTCACGGAATTGCTCTGCATGCAGTGCAGGGGAATCGGGCCTCATCTCGCTTGGAGGGGGAAGTCTCATGGTTTTTCTCGAGTTGCGGCGGGGACCTGGGGTACATTCTCGACTTACGGCGGGGATGGCCCTTCAACCCTCGTGTTTGTTCAACGAAGTCAGGACTCCTGTCGAGTTACGAGGGACACCTCAGGAGTCTCTTCGAGGCTTGGCAGGGCAAAAGGGACGCTTCTCGAGGTGAGTCGGGAGACCCAGGGTCCCTTTCCAGTAGCCACAGGGATACTGGGATTCCTGTCAATGTTCAAGAGGAGTCAGGCTCCGTCAAATTTTGAAGCAGTGAGCTCTGCGTGCCTCTCGAGGTGTCAGAGGCATGTGAGGCATTCCGTCGAAAGGAGTCGGGGACCTAGGGCTTTCTCTAGGGACTCCACAGGTGGTGCAGACATCCCTTCACCTTGTGAGATGAAAGACTAGACTGTATTCAAGCCACTGCAAGGAAAACCCGGCCTCCTTTCGAGTCAGGGCTTCTCGGTGTATATGCCCATTGAGGCAGCAATCTCAGGGTCCCTCCCTCATACCTATTGCTGAGAGAAGCCTCCTCTTGAGGGGCTTGTGGAAAGGTGGCCTACGTCTTGAGTCTAAGCCAGGGAATCAGCTCTCATCTCGAGGCAATTTGGGGTACACGGAGCAGTCCTCGAGTTGCTCTGCTGAACTTGGTACTCCTCTAGACTTGGCCCGTTGTTCTCGGGGAACCTCTGGAGTTGCCTAAAGGGAGTCAAGCCTCAGGTCGTGTTTGATGGGGAACGGGGGATGGCTCTGGAGTCAATGCAGGGGAAGCGGGCCTCATCTCGAGTTGATTTGGGGCCCATGGAGCTCCTTCGCGATGCTGGTGTGACCTCAGGGTCCCTCTCTACTTGTGACAGTGTTTTTGCGGACTGTCTCGACATCCATCAAGCAAGTCGAGGCTCCTGACATGTTTCAGGGGGCTCACGGAATTGCTCTGCATGCAGTGCAGGGGAATCGGGCCTCATCTCGCTTGGAGGGGGAAGTCTCATGGTTTTTCTCGAGTTGCGGCGGGGACCTGGGGTACATTCTCGACTTACGGCGGGGATGGCCCTTCAACCCTCGTGTTTGTTCAACGAAGTCAGGACTCCTGTCGAGTTACGAGGGACACCTCAGGAGTCTCTTCGAGGCTTGGCAGGGCAAAAGGGACGCTTCTCGAGGTGAGTCGGGAGACCCAGGGTCCCTTTCCAGTAGCCACAGGGATACTGGGATTCCTGTCAATGTTCAAGAGGAGTCAGGCTCCGTCAAATTTTGAAGCAGTGAGCTCTGCGTGCCTCTCGAGGTGTCAGAGGCATGTGAGGCATTCCGTCGAAAGGAGTCGGGGACCTAGGGCTTTCTCTAGGGACTCCACAGGTGGTGCAGACATCCCTTCACCTTGTGAGATGAAAGACTAGACTGTATTCAAGCCACTGCAAGGAAACCCGGCCTCCTTTCGAGTCAGGGCTTCTCGGTGTATATGCCCATTGAGGCAGCAATCTCAGGGTCCCTCCCTCATACCTATTGCTGAGAGAAGCCTCCTCTTGAGGGGCTTGTGGAAAGGTGGCCTACGTCTTGAGTCTAAGCCAGGGAATCAGCTCTCATCTCGAGGCAATTTGGGGTACACGGAGCAGTCCTCGAGTTGCTCTGCTGAAACTTGGTACTCCTCTAGACTTGGCCCGTTGTTCTCGGGGAACCTCTGGAGTTGCCTAAAGGGAGTCAAGCCTCAGGTCGTGTTTGATGGGGAACGGGGGATGGCTCTGGAGTCAATGCAGGGGAAGCGGGCCTCATCTCGAGTTGATTTGGGGCCCATGGAGCTCCTTCGCGATGCTGGTGTGACCTCAGGGTCCCTCTACTTGTGACAGTGTTTTTGCGGACTGTCTCGACATCCATCAAGCAAGTCGAGGCTCCTGACATGTTTCAGGGGGCTCACGGAATTGCTCTGCATGCAGTGCAGGGGAATCGGGCCTCATCTCGCTTGGAGGGGGAAGTCTCATGGTTTTTCTCGAGTTGCGGCGGGGACCTGGGGTACATTCTCGACTTACGGCGGGGATGGCCCTTCAACCCTCGTGTTTGTTCAACGAAGTCAGGACTCCTGTCGAGTTACGAGGGACACCTCAGGAGTCTCTTCGAGGCTTGGCAGGGCAAAAGGGACGCTTCTCGAGGTGAGTCGGGAGACCCAGGGTCCCTTTCCAGTAGCCACAGGGATACTGGGATTCCTGTCAATGTTCAAGAGGAGTCAGGCTCCGTCAAATTTTGAAGCAGTGAGCTCTGCGTGCCTCTCGAGGTGTCAGAGGCATGTGAGGCATTCCGTCGAAAGGAGTCGGGGACCTAGGGCTTTCTCTAGGGACTCCACAGGTGGTGCAGACATCCCTTCACCTTGTGAGATGAAAGACTAGACTGTATTCAAGCCACTGCAAGGAAACCCGGCCTCCTTTCGAGTCAGGGCTTCTCGGTGTATATGCCCATTGAGGCAGCAATCTCAGGGTCCCTCCCTCATACCTATTGCTGAGAGAAGCCTCCTCTTGAGGGGCTTGTGGAAAGGTGGCCTACGTCTTGAGTCTAAGCCAGGGAATCAGCTCTCATCTCGAGGCAATTTGGGGTACACGGAGCAGTCCTCGAGTTGCTCTGCTGAACTTGGTACTCCTCTAGACTTGGCCCGTTGTTCTCGGGGAACCTCTGGAGTTGCCTAAAGGGAGTCAAGCCTCAGGTCGTGTTTGATGGGGAACGGGGGATGGCTCTGGAGTCAATGCAGGGGAAGCGGGCCTCATCTCGAGTTGATTTGGGGCCCATGGAGCTCCTTCGCGATGCTGGTGTGACCTCAGGGTCCCTCTCTACTTGTGACAGTGTTTTTGCG
>JAJLRB010003066.1:0-11151 GCA_020976825.1 Odocoileus hemionus | reverse complement strand
AAGCGGGCCTCATCTCGAGTTGATTTGGGGCCCATGGAGCTCCTTCGCGATGCTGGTGTGACCTCAGGGTCCCTCTCTACTTGTGACAGTGTTTTTTTTGCGGACTGTCTCGACATCCATCAAGCAAGTCGAGGCTCCTGACATGTTTCAGGGGGCTCACGGAATTGCTCTGCATGCAGTGCAGGGGAATCGTGCCTCATCTCGCTTGGAGGGGGAAGTCTCATGGTTTTTCTCGAGTTGCGGCGGGGACCTGGGGTACATTCTCGACTTACGGCGGGGATGGCCCTTCAACCCTCGTGTTGGTTCAACGAAGTCAGGACTCCTGTCGAGTTACGAGGGACACCTCAGGAGTCTCTTCGAGGCTTGGCAGGGCAAAAGGAACGCTTCTCGAGGTGAGTCGGGAGACCCAGGGTCCCTTTCCAGTAGCCACAGGGATACTGGGATTCCTGTCAATGTTCAAGAGGAGTCAGGCTCCGTCAAATTTTGAAGCAGTGAGCTCTGCGTGCCTCTCGAGGTGTCAGAGGCATGTGAGGCATTCCGTCGAAAGGAGTCGGGGACCTAGGGCTTTCTCTAGGGACTCCACAGGTGGTGCAGACATCCCTTCAGCTTGTGAGATGAAAGACTAGACTGTATTCAAGCCACTGCAAGGAAAGCCGGCCTCCTTTCGAGTCAGGGCTTCTCGGTGTATATGCCCATTGAGGCAGCAATCTCAGGGTCCCTCCCTCATACCTATTGCTGAGAGAAGCCTCCTCTTGAGGGGCTTGTGGAAAGGTGGCCTACGTCATGAGTCTAAGCCAGGGAATCAGCTCTCATCTCGAGGCAATTTGGGGTACACGGAGCAGTCCTCGAGTTGCTCTGCTGAACTTGGTACTCCTCTAGACTTGGCCCGTTGTTCTCTCGGGAACCTCTGGAGTTGCCTAAAGGGAGTCAAGCCTCAGGTCGTGTTTGATGGGGAACGGGGGATGGCTCTGGAGTCAATGCAGGGGAAGCGGGCCTCATCTCGAGTTGATTTGGGGCCCATGGAGCTCCTTCGCGATGCTGGTGTGACCTCAGGGTCCCTCTCTACTTGTGACAGTGTTTTTGCGGACTGTCTCGACATCCATCAAGCAAGTCGAGGCTCCTGACATGTTTCAGGGGGCTCACGGAATTGCTCTGCATGCAGTGCAGGGGAATCGGGCCTCATCTCGCTTGGAGGGGGAAGTCTCATGGTTTTTCTCTCGAGTTGCGGCGGGGACCTGGGGTACATTCTCGACTTACGGCGGGGATGGCCCTTCAACCCTCGTGTTGGTTCAACGAAGTCAGGACTCCTGTCGAGTTACGAGGGACACCTCAGGAGTCTCTTCGAGGCTTGGCAGGGCAAAAGGAACGCTTCTCGAGGTGAGTCGGGAGACCCAGGGTCCCTTTCCAGTAGCCACAGGGATACTGGGATTCCTGTCAATGTTCAAGAGGAGTCAGGCTCCGTCAAATTTTGAAGCAGTGAGCTCTGCGTGCCTCTCGAGGTGTCAGAGGCATGTGAGGCATTCCGTCGAAAGGAGTCGGGGACCTAGGGCTTTCTCTAGGGACTCCACAGGTGGTGCAGACATCCCTTCACCTTGTGAGATGAAAGACTAGACTGTATTCAAGCCACTGCAAGGAAAGCCGGCCTCCTTTCGAGTCAGGGCTTCTCGGTGTATATGCCCATTGAGGCAGCAATCTCAGGGTCCCTCCCTCATACCTATTGCTGAGAGAACCTCCTCTTGAGGGGCTTGTGGAAAGGTGGCCTACGTCTTGAGTCTAAGCCAGGGAATCAGCTCTCATCTCGAGGCAATTTGGGGTACACGGAGCAGTCCTCGAGTTGCTCTGCTGAACTTGGTACTCCTCTAGACTTGGCCCGTTGTTCTCGGGGAACCTCTGGAGTTGCCTAAAGGGAGTCAAGCCTCAGGTCGTGTTTGATGGGGAACGGGGGATGGCTCTGGAGTCAATGCAGGGGAAGCGGGCCTCATCTCGAGTTGATTTGGGGCCCATGGAGCTCCTTCGCGATGCTGGTGTGACCTCAGGGTCCCTCTCTACTTGTGACAGTGTTTTTGCGGACTGTCTCGACATCCATCAAGCAAGTCGAGGCTCCTGACATGTTTCAGGGGGCTCACGGAATTGCTCTGCATGCAGTGCAGGGGAATCGGGCCTCATCTCGCTTGGAGGGGGAAGTCTCATGGTTTTTCTCGAGTTGCGGCGGGGACCTGGGGTACATTCTCGACTTACGGCGGGGATGGCCCTTCAACCCTCGTGTTTGTTCAACGAAGTCAGGACTCCTGTCGAGTTACGAGGGACACCTCAGGAGTCTCTTCGAGGCTTGGCAGGGCAAAAGGAACGCTTCTCGAGGTGAGTCGGGAGACCCAGGGTCCCTTTCCAGTAGCCACAGGGATACTGGGATTCCTGTCAATGTTCAAGAGGAGTCAGGCTCCGTCAAATTTTGAAGCAGTGAGCTCTGCGTGCCTCTCGAGGTGTCAGAGGCATGTGAGGCATTCCGTCGAAAGGAGTCGGGGACCTAGGGCTTTCTCTAGGGACTCCACAGGTGGTGCAGACATCCCTTCACCTTGTGAGATGAAAGACTAGACTGTATTCAAGCCACTGCAAGGAAACCCGGCCTCCTTTCGAGTCAGGGCTTCTCGGTGTATATGCCCATTGAGGCAGCAATCTCAGGGTCCCTCCCTCATACCTATTGCTGAGAGAAGCCTCCTCTTGAGGGGGGTGTGGAAAGGTGGCCTACGTCTTGAGTCTAAGCCAGGGAATCAGCTCTCATCTCGAGGCAATTTGGGGTACACGGAGCAGTCCTCGAGTTGCTCTGCTGAACTTGGTACTCCTCTAGACTTGGCCCGTTGTTCTCGGGGAACCTCTGGAGTTGCCTAAAGGGAGTCAAGCCTCAGGTCGTGTTTGATGGGGAACGGGGGATGGCTCTGGAGTCAATGCAGGGGAAGCGGGCCTCATCTCGAGTTGATTTGGGGCCCATGGAGCTCCTTCGCGATGCTGGTGTGACCTCAGGGTCCCTCTCTACTTGTGACAGTGTTTTTTGCGGACTGTCTCGACATCCATCAAGCAAGTCGAGGCTCCTGACATGTTTCAGGGGGCTCACGGAATTGCTCTGCATGCAGTGCAGGGGAATCGGGCCTCATCTCGCTTGGAGGGGGAAGTCTCATGGTTTTTTCTCGAGTTGCGGCGGGGGGGACCTGGGGTACATTCTCGACTTACGGGGGGGATGGCCCTTCAACCCTCGTGTTGTTCAACGAAGTCAGGACTCCTGTCGAGTTACGAGGGACACCTCAGGAGTCTCTTCGAGGCTTGGCAGGGCAAAAGGAACGCTTCTCGAGGTGAGTCGGGAGACCCAGGGTCCCTTTCCAGTAGCCACAGGGATACTGGGATTCCTGTCAATGTTCAAGAGGAGTCAGGCTCCGTCAAATTTTGAAGCAGTGAGCTCTGCGTGCCTCTCGAGGTGTCAGAGGCATGTGAGGCATTCCGTCGAAAGGAGTCGGGGACCTAGGGCTTTCTCTAGGGACTCCACAGGTGGTGCAGACATCCCTTCAGCTTGTGAGATGAAAGACTAGACTGTATTCAAGCCACTGCAAGGAAAGCCGGCCTCCTTTCGAGTCAGGGCTTCTCGGTGTATATGCCCATTGAGGCAGCAATCTCAGGGTCCCTCCCTCATACCTATTGCTGAGAGAAGCCTCCTCTTGAGGGGCTTGTGGAAAGGTGGCTTACGTCTTGAGTCTAAGCCAGGGAATCAGCTCTCATCTCGAGGCAATTTGGGGTACACGGAGCAGTCCTCGAGTTGCTCTGCTGAACTTGGTACTCCTCTAGACTTGGCCCGTTGTTCTCGGGGAACCTCTGGAGTTGCCTAAAGGGAGTCAAGCCTCAGGTCGTGTTTGATGGGGAACGGGGGATGGCTCTGGAGTCAATGCAGGGGAAGCGGGCCTCATCTCGAGTTGATTTGGGGCCCATGGAGCTCCTTCGCGATGCTGGTGTGACCTCAGGGTCCCTCTCTACTTGTGACAGTGTTTTTTGCGGACTGTCTCGACATCCATCAAGCAAGTCGAGGCTCCTGACATGTTTCAGGGGGCTCACGGAATTGCTCTGCATGCAGTGCAGGGGAATCGGGCCTCATCTCGCTTGGAGGGGGGGAGTCTCATGGTTTTTCTCGAGTTGCGGCGGGGACCTGGGGTACATTCTCGACTTACGGCGGGGATGGCCCTTCAACCTCGTGTTTGGTTCAACGAAGTCAGGACTCCTGTCGAGTTACGAGGGACACCTCAGGAGTCTCTTCGAGGCTTGGCAGGGCAAAAGGAACGCTTCTCGAGGTGAGTCGGGAGACCCAGGGTCCCTTTCCAGTAGCCACAGGGATACTGGGATTCCTGTCAATGTTCAAGAGGAGTCAGGCTCCGTCAAATTTTGAAGCAGTGAGCTCTGCGTGCCTCTCGGTGTGTCAGAGGCATGTGAGGCATTCCGTCGAAAGGAGTCGGGGACCTAGGGCTTTCTCTAGGGACTCCACAGGTGGTGCAGACATCCCTTCAGCTTGTGAGATGAAAGACTAGACTGTATTCAAGCCACTGCAAGGAAAGCCGGCCTCCTTTCGAGTCAGGGCTTCTCGGTGTATATGCCCATTGAGGCAGCAATCTCAGGGTCCCTCCCTCATACCTATTGCTGAGAGAAGCCTCCTCTTGAGGGGCTTGTGGAAAGGTGGCCTACGTCTTGAGTCTAAGCCAGGGAATCAGCTCTCATCTCGAGGCAATTTGGGGTACACGGAGCAGTCCTCGAGTTGCTCTGCTGAACTTGGTACTCCTCTAGACTTGGCCCGTTGTTCTCGGGGAACCTCTGGAGTTGCCTAAAGGGAGTCAAGCCTCAGGTCGTGTTTGATGGGGAACGGGGGATGGCTCTGGAGTCAATGCAGGGGAAGCGGGCCTCATCTCGAGTTGATTTGGGGCCCATGGAGCTCCTTCGCGATGCTGGTGTGACCTCAGGGTCCCTCTCTACTTGTGACAGTGTTTTTGCGGACTGTCTCGACATCCATCATCAAGCAAGTCGAGGCTCCTGACATGTTTCAGGGGGCTCACGGAATTGCTCTGCATGCAGTGCAGGGGAATCGGGCCTCATCTCGCTTGGAGGGGGAAGTCTCATGGTTTTTCTCGAGTTGCGGCGGGGACCTGGGGTACATTCTCGACTTACGGCGGGGGGGATGGCCCTTCAACCCTCGTGTTTGTTCAACGAAGTCAGGACTCCTGTCGAGTTACGAGGGACACCTCAGGAGTCTCTTCGAGGCTTGGCAGGGCAAAAGGGAACGCTTCTCGAGGTGAGTCGGGAGACCCAGGGTCCCTTTCCAGTAGCCACAGGGATACTGGGATTCCTGTCAATGTTCAAGAGGAGTCAGGCTCCGTCAAATTTTGAAGCAGTGAGCTCTGCGTGCCTCTCGAGGTGTCAGAGGCATGTGAGGCATTCCGTCGAAAGGAGTCGGGGACCTAGGGCTTTCTCTAGGGACTCCACAGGTGGTGCAGACATCCCTTCAGCTTGTGAGATGAAAGACTAGACTGTATTCAAGCCACTGCAAGGAAAGCCGGCCTCCTTTCGAGTCAGGGCTTCTCGGTGTATATGCCCATTGAGGCAGCAATCTCAGGGTCCCCTCCCTCATACCTATTGCTGAGAGAAGCCTCCTCTTGAGGGGCTGTGGAAAAAGGTGGCCTACGTCTTGAGTCTAAGCCAGGGAATCAGCTCTCTCGAGGCAATTTGGGGTACACGGAGCAGTCCTCGAGTTGCTCTGCTGAACTTGGTACTCCTCTAGAGACTTGGCCCGTTGTTCTCGGGGAACCTCTGGAGTTGCCTAAAGGGAGTCAAGCCTCAGGTCGTGTTTGATGGGGAACGGGGGATGGCTCTGGAGTCAATGCAGGGGAAGCGGGCCTCATCTCGAGTTGATTTGGGGCCCATGGAGCTCCTTCGCGATGCTGGTGTGACCTCAGGGTCCCTCTCTACTTGTGACAGTGTTTTTGCGGACTGTCTCGACATCCATCAAGCAAGTCGAGGCTCCTGACATGTTTCAGGGGGCTCACGGAATTGCTCTGCATGCAGTGCAGGGGAATCGGGCCTCATCTCGCTTGGAGGGGGAAGTCTCATGGTTTTTCTCGAGTTGCGGCGGGGACCTGGGGTACATTCTCGACTTACGGCGGGGATGGCCCCTTCAACCCTCGTGTTGTTCAACGAAGTCAGGACTCCTGTCGAGTTACGAGGGACACCTCAGGAGTCTCTTCGAGGCTTGGCAGGGCAAAAGGACGCTTCTCGAGGTGAGTCGGGAGACCCAGGGTCCCTTTCCAGTAGCCACAGGGATACTGGGATTCCTGTCAATGTTCAAGAGGAGTCAGGCTCCGTCAAATTTTGAAGCAGTGAGCTCTGCGTGCCTCTCGAGGTGTCAGAGGCATGTGAGGCATTCCGTCGAAAGGAGTCGGGGACCTAGGGCTTTCTCTAGGGACTCCACAGGTGGTGCAGACATCCCTTCAGCTTGTGAGATGAAAGACTAGACTGTATTCAAGCCACTGCAAGGAAAAGCCCGGCCTCCTTTCGAGTCAGGGCTTCTCGGTGTATATGCCCATTGAGGCAGCAATCTCAGGGTCCCTCCCTCATACCTATTGCTGAGAGAAGCCTCCTCTTGAGGGGCTTGTGGAAAGGTGGCCTACGTCTTGAGTCTAAGCCAGGGAATCAGCTCTCATCTCGAGGCAATTTGGGGTACACGGAGCAGTCCTCGAGTTGCTCTGCTGAACTTGGTACTCCTCTAGACTTGGCCCGTTGTTCTCGGGGAACCTCTGGAGTTGCCTAAAGGGAGTCAAGCCTCAGGTCGTCGTGTTTGATGGGGGGAACGGGGGATGGCTCTGGAGTCAATGCAGGGGAAGCGGGCCTCATCTCGAGTTGATTTGGGGCCCATGGAGCTCCTTCGCGCGATGCTGGTGTGACCTCAGGGTCCCTCTCTACTTGTGACAGTGTTTTTGCGGACTGTCTCGACATCCATCAAGCAAGTCGAGGCTCTCCTGACATGTTTCAGGGGGCTCACGGAATTGCTCTGCATGCAGTGCAGGGGAATCGGGCCTCATCTCGCTTGGAGGGGGAAGTCTCATGGTTTTTCTCGAGTTGCGGCGGGGACCTGGGGTACATTCTCGACTTACGGCGGGGGATGATGGCCTTCAACCCTCGTGTTTGTTCAACGAAGTCAGGACTCCTGTCGAGTTACGAGGGACACCTCAGGAGTCTCTTCGAGGCTTGGCAGGGCAAAAGGGACGCTTCTCGAGGTGAGTCGGGAGACCCAGGGTCCCTTTCCAGTAGCCACAGGGATACTGGGATTCCTGTCAATGTTCAAGAGGAGTCAGGCTCCGTCAAATTTTGAAGCAGTGAGCTCTGCGTGCCTCTCGAGGTGTCAGAGGCATGTGAGGCATTCCGTCGAAAGGAGTCGGGGACCTAGGGCTTTCTCTAGGGACTCCACAGGTGGTGCAGACATCCCTTCAGCTTGTGAGATGAAAGACTAGACTGTATTCAAGCCACTGCAAGGAAAGCCGGCCTCCTTTCGAGTCAGGGCTTCTCGGTGTATATGCCCCCATTGAGGCAGCAATCTCAGGGTCCCTCCCTCATACCTATTGCTGAGAGAAGCCTCCTCTTGAGGGGCTTGTGGAAAGGTGGCCTACGTCTTGAGTCTAAGCCAGGGAATCAGCTCTCATCTCGAGGCAATTTGGGGTACACGGAGCAGTCCTCGAGTTGCTCTGCTGAACTTGGTACTCCTCTAGACTTGGCCCGTTGTTCTCGGGGAACCTCTGGAGTTGCCTAAAGGGAGTCAAGCCTCAGGTCGTGTTTGATGGGGAAACGGGGGATGGCTCTGGAGTCAATGCAGGGGAAGCGGGCCTCATCTCGAGTTGATTTGGGGCCCATGGAGCTCCTTCGCGATGCTGGTGTGACCTCAGGGTCCCTCTCTCTACTGTGACAGTGTTTTTTTGCGGACTGTCTCGACATCCATCAAGCAAGTCGAGGCTCCTGACATGTTTCAGGGGGCTCACGGAATTGCTCTGCATGCAGTGCAGGGGAATCGGGCCTCATCTCGCTTGGAGGGGGAAGTCTCATGGTTTTTCTCGAGTTGCGGCGGGGACCTGGGGTACATTCTCGACTTACGGCGGGGGATGGCCCTTCAACCCTCGTGTTTGTTCAACGAAGTCAGGACTCCTGTCGAGTTACGAGGGACACCTCAGGAGTCTCTTCGAGGCTTGGCAGGGCAAAAGGAACGCTTCTCGAGGTGAGTCGGGAGACCCCAGGGTCCCTTTCCAGTAGCCACAGGGATACTGGGATTCCTGTCAATGTTCAAGAGGAGTCAGGCTCCGTCAAATTTTGAAGCAGTGAGCTCTGCGTGCCTCTCGAGGTGTCAGAGGCATGTGAGGCATTCCGTCGAAAGGAGTCGGGGACCTAGGGCTTTCTCTAGGGACTCCACAGGTGGTGCAGACATCCCTTCAGCTTGTGAGATGAAAGACTAGACTGTATTCAAGCCACTGCAAGGAAAGCCGGCCTCCTTTCGAGTCAGGGCTTCTCGGTGTATATGTGTATATATGCCCATTGAGGCAGCAATCTCAGGGTCCCTCCCTCATACCTATTGCTGAGAGAAGCCTCCTCTTGAGGGGCTTGTGGAAAGGTGGCCTACGTCTTGAGTCTAAGCCAGGGAATCAGCTCTCATCTCGAGGCAATTTGGGGTACACGGAGCAGTCCTCGAGAGTTGCTCTGCTGAACTTGGTACTCCTCTAGACTTGGCCCGTTGTTCTCGGGGAACCTCTGGAGTTGCCTAAAGGGAGTCAAGCCTCAGGTCGTGTTTGATGGGGAACGGGGGGATGGCTCTGGAGTCTGGGAGTCAATGCAGGGGAAGCGGGCCTCATCTCGAGTTGATTTGGGGCCCATGGAGCTCCTTCGCGATGCTGGTGTGACCTCAGGGTCCCTCTCTACTTGTGACAGTGTTTTTGCGGACTGTCTCGACATCCATCAAGCAAGTCGAGGCTCCTGACATGTTTCAGGGGGCTCTCACGGAATTGCTCTGCATGCAGTGCAGGGGAATCGGGCCTCATCTCGCTTGGAGGGGGAAGTCTCATGGTTTTTTTTCGAGTTGCGGCGGGGGGACCTGGGGTACATTCTCGACTTACGGCGGGGATGGCCCTTCAACCCTCGTGTTTGTTCAACGAAGTCAGGACTCCTGTCGAGTTACGAGGGACACCTCAGGAGTCTCTTCGAGGCTTGGCAGGGCAAAAGGAACGCTTCTCGAGGTGAGTCGGGAGACCCAGGGTCCCTTTCCAGTAGTAGCCACAGGGATACTGGGATTCCTGTCAATGTTCAAGAGGAGTCAGGCTCCGTCAAATTTTGAAGCAGTGAGCTCTGCGTGCCTCTCGAGGTGTCAGAGGCATGTGAGGCATTCCGTCGAAAGGAGTCGGGGACCTAGGGCTTTCTCTAGGGACTCCACAGGTGGTGCAGACATCCCTTCAGCTTGTGAGATGAAAAGACTAGACTGTATTCAAGCCACTGCAAGGAAAGCCGGCCTCCTTTCGAGTCAGGGCTTCTCGGTGTATATGTATATGCCCATTGAGGCAGCAATCTCAGGGTCCCTCCCTCATACCTATTGCTGAGAGAAGCCTCCTCTTGAGGGGCTTGTGGAAAGGTGGCCTACGTCTTGAGTCTAAGCCAGGGAATCAGCTCATCTCGAGAGCAATTTGGGGTACACGGAGCAGTCCTCGAGTTGCTCTGCTGAAACTTGGTACTCCTCTAGACTTGGCCCGTTGTTCTCGGGGAACCTCTGGAGTTGCCTAAAGGGAGTCAAGCCTCAGGTCGTGTTTGATGGGGAACGGGGGATGGCTCTGGAGTCAATGCAGGGGAAGCGGGCCTCATCTCGAGTTGATTTGGGGCCCATGGAGCTCCTTCGCGATGCTGGTGTGACCTCAGGGTCCCTCTCTACTTGTGACAGTGTTTTTTTTTGCGGACTGTCTCGACATCCATCAAGCAAGTCGAGGCTCCTGACATGTTTCAGGGGGGGCTCACGGAATTGCTCTGCATGCAGTGCAGGGGAATCGGGCCTCATCTCGCTTGGAGGGGGAAGTCTCATGGTTTTTCTCGAGTTGCGGCGGGGACCTGGGGTACATTCTCGACTTACGGCGGGGATGGCCCTTCAACCCTCGTGTTGGTTCAACGAAGTCAGGACTCCTGTCGAGTTACGAGGGACACCTCAGGAGTCTCTTCGAGGCTTGGCAGGGCAAAAGGAACGCTTCTCGAGGTGAGTCGGGAGACCCAGGGTCCCTTTCCAGTAGCCACAGGGATACTGGGATTCCTGTCAATGTTCAAGAGGAGTCAGGCTCCGTCAAATTTTGAAGCAGTGAGCTCTGCGTGCCTCTCGAGGTGTCAGAGGCATGTGAGGCATTCCGTCGAAAGGAGTCGGGGACCTAGGGCTTTCTCTAGGGACTCCACAGGTGGTGCAGACATCCCTTCAGCTTGTGAGATGAAAGACTAGACTGTATTCAAGCCACTGCAAGGAAAAAGCCGGCCTCCTTTCGAGTCAGGGCTTCTCGGTGTATATGCCCATTGAGGCAGCAATCTCAGGGTCCCTCCCTCATACCTATTGCTGAGAGAAGCCTCCTCTTGAGGGGCTTTGGAAAGGTGGCCTACGTCTTGAGTCTAAGCCAGGGAATCAGCTCTCATCTCGAGGCAATTTGGGGTACACGGAGCAGTCCTCGAGTTGCTCTGCTGAACTTGGTACTCCTCTAGACTTGGCCCGTTGTTCTCGGGGAACCTCTGGAGTTGCCTAAAGGGAGTCAAGCCTCAGGTCGTGTTTGATGGGGAACGGGGGATGGCTCTGGAGTCAATGCAGGGGAAGCGGGCCTCATCTCGAGTTGATTTGGGGCCCATGGAGCTCCTTCGCGATGCTGGTGTGACCTCAGGGTCCCTCTCTACTTGTGACAGTGTTTTTGCGGACTGTCTCGACATCCATCAAGCAAGTCGAGGCTCCTGACATGTTTCAGGGGGCTCACGGAATTGCTCTGCATGCAGTGCAGGGGAATCGGGCCTCATCTCGCTTGGAGGGGGAAGTCTCATGGTTTTTCTCGAGTTGCGGCGGGGACCTGGGGTACATTCTCGACT
>JAJLRB010003065.1:0-11153 GCA_020976825.1 Odocoileus hemionus | reverse complement strand
AGGGGGCTCACGGAATTGCTCTGCATGCAGTGCAGGGGAATCGGGCCTCATCTCGCTTGGAGGGGGAAGTCTCATGGTTTTTCTCGAGTTGCGGCGGGGACCTGGGTACATTCTCGACTTACGGCGGGGATGGCCCTTCAACCCTCGGAGTCGGGGACTAGGGCTTTCTCTAGGGACTCCACAGGTGGTGCAGACATCCCTTCACCTTGTGAGATGAAAGACTAGACTGTATTCAAGCCACTGCAAGGAAACCCGGCCTCCTTTCGAGTCAGGGCTTCTCGGTGTATATGCCCATTGAGGCAGCAATCTCAGGGTCCCTCCCTCATACCTATTGCTGAGAGAAGCCTCCTCTTGAGGGGCTTGTGGAAAGGTGGCCTACGTCTTGAGTCTAAGCCAGGGAATCAGCTCTCATCTCGAGGCAATTTGGGGTACACGGAGCAGTCCTCGAGTTGCTCTGCTGAACTTGGTACTCCTCTAGACTTGGCCCGTTGTTCTCGGGGAACCTCTGGAGTTGCCTAAAGGGAGTCAAGCCTCAGGTGTGTTTGATGGGGAACGGGGGATGGCTCTGGAGTCAATGCAGGGGAAGCGGGCCTCATCTCGAGTTGATTTGGGGCCCATGGAGCTCCTTCGCGATGCTGGTGTGACCTCAGGGTCCCTCTCTACTTGTGACAGTGTTTTTGCGGACTGTCTCGACATCCATCAAGCAAGTCGAGGCTCCTGACATGTTTCAGGGGGCTCACGGAATTGCTCTGCATGCAGTGCAGGGGAATCGGGCCTCATCTCGCTTGGAGGGGGAAGTCTCATGGTTTTTCTCGAGTTGCGGCGGGGACCTGGGGTACATTCTCGACTTACGGCGGGGATGGCCCTTCAACCCTCGTGTTGGTTCAACGAAGTCAGGACTCCTGTCGAGTTACGAGGGACACCTCAGGAGTCTCTTCGAGGCTTGGCAGGGCAAAAGGACGCTTCTCGAGGTGAGTCGGGAGACCCAGGGTCCCTTTCCAGTAGCCACAGGGATACTGGGATTCCTGTCAATGTTCAAGAGGAGTCAGGCTCCGTCAAATTTTGAAGCAGTGAGCTCTGCGTGCCTCTCGAGGTGTCAGAGGCATGTGAGGCATTCCGTCGAAAGGAGTCGGGGACCTAGGGCTTTCTCTAGGGACTCCACAGGTGGTGCAGCGAGTTGCTCTGCTGAACTGGTACTCCTCTAGACTTGGCCCGTTGTTCTCGGGGAACCTCTGGAGTTGCCTAAAGGGAGTCAAGCCTCAGGTCGTGTTTGATGGGGAACGGGGGATGGCTCTGGAGTCAATGCAGGGGAAGCGGGCCTCATCTCGAGTTGATTTGGGGCCCATGGAGCTCCTTCGCGATGCTGGTGTGACCTCAGGGTCCCTCTCTACTTGTGACAGTGTTTTGCGGACTGTCTCGACATCCATCAAGCAAGTCGAGGCTCCTGACATGTTTCAGGGGGCTCACGAAATTGCTCTGCATGCAGTGCAGGGGAATCGGGCCTCATCTCGCTTGGAGGGGGAAGTCTCATGGTTTTTCTCGAGTTGCGGCGGGGACCTGGGGTACATTCTCGACTTACGGCGGGGGATGGCCTTCAACCCTCGTGTTTGTTCAACGAAGTCAGGACTCCTGTCGAGTTAAGAGGGACACCTCAGGAGTCTCTTCGAGGCTTGGCAGGGCAAAAGGGACGCTTCTCGAGGTGAGTCGGGAGACCCAGGGTCCCTTTCCAGTAGCCACAGGGATACTGGGATTCCTGTCAATGTTCAAGAGGAGTCAGGCTCCGTCAAATTTTGAAGCAGTGAGCTCTGCGTGCCTCTCGAGGTGTCAGAGGCATGTGAGGCATTCCGTCGAATGGAGTCGGGGACCTAGGGCTTTCTCTAGGACTCCACAGGTGGTGCAGACATCCCTTCACCTTGTGAGATGAAAGACTAGACTGTATTCAAGCCACTGCAAGGAAACCCGGCCTCCTTTCGAGTCAGGGCTTCTCGGTGTATATGCCCATTGAGGCAGCAATCTCAGGGTCCCTCCCTCATAACTATTGCTGAGAGAAGCCTCCTCTCTTGAGGGGCTTGTGGAAAGGTGGCCTACGTCTTGAGTCTAAGCCAGGGAATCAGCTCTCATCTCGAGGCAATTTGGGGTACACGGAGCAGTCCTCGAGTTGCTCTGCTGAACTTGGTATTCTCGTAGACTTGGCCCGTTGTTCTCGGGAACCTCTGGAGTTGCCTAAAGGGAGTCAAGCCTCAGGTCGTGTTTGATGGGGAACGGGGGATGGCTCTGGAGTCAATGCAGGGGAAGCGGGCCTCATCTCGAGTTGATTTGGGGCCCATGGAGCTCCTTCGCGATGCTGGTGTGACTCAGGGTTCCCTCTCTACTTGTGACAGTGTTTTTGCGGACTGTCTCGACATCCATCAAGCAAGTCGAGGCTCCTGACTCATGTTTCAGGGGGCTCACGGAATTGCTCTGCATGCAGTGCAGGGGAATCGGGCCTCATCTCGCTTGGAGGGGAAGTCTCATGGTTTTTCTCGAGTTGCGGCCGGGGACCTGGGGTACATTCTCGACTTACGGCGGGGATGGCCCTTCAACCCTCGTGTTTGTTCAACGAAGTCAGGACTCCTGTCGAGTTACGAGGGACACCTCAGGAGTCTCTTCGAGGCTTGGCAGGGCAAAGGGGACGCTTCTCGAGGTGAGTCGGGAGACCCAGGGTCCCTTTCCAGTAGCCACAGGGATACTGGGATTCCTGTCAATGTTCAAGAGGAGTCAGGCTCCGTCAAATTTTGAAGCAGTGAGCTCTGCGTGCCTCTCGAGGTGTCAGAGGCATGTGAGGCATTCCGTCGAAAGGAGTCGGGGACCTAGGGTTTCTCTAGGGACTCCACAGGTGGTGCAGACATCCCTTCACCTTGTGAGATGAAAGACTAGACTGTATTCAAAGCCACTGCAAGGAAACCGGCCTCCTTTCGAGTCAGGTCTTCTCGGTGTATATGCCATTGAGGCAGCAATCTCAGGGTCCCTCCCTCATACCTATTGCTGAGAGAAGCCTCCTCTTGAGGGGCTTGTGGAAAAGTGGCCTACGTCTTGAGTCTAAGCCAGGGAATCAGCTCCTAATCTCGAGGCAATTTGGGGTACACGGAGCAGTCCTCGAGTTGCTCTGCTGAACTTGGTACTCCTCTAGACTTGGCCGTTGTTCTCGGGGAACTTGGAGTGCCTAAAGGGAGTCAAGCCTCAGGTCGTGTTTGATGGGGAACGGGGGATGGCTCTGGAGTCAATGCAGGGGAAGCGGGCCTCATCTCGAGTTGATTTGGGGCCCATGGAGCTCCTTCGTGATGCTGGTGTGACCTCAGGGTCCCTCTCTACTTGTGACAGTGTTTTTGCGGACTGTCTCGACATCCATCAAGCAAGTCGAGGGAGGTCCTGACATGTTTCAGGGGGCTCACGGGAATTGCTCTGCATGCAGTGCAGGGGAATCGGGCCTCATCTCGCTTGGAGGGGGAAGTCTCATTGTTTTTCTCGAGTTGCGGCGGGGACCTGGGGGTACATTCTCGACTTACGGCGGGGATGGCCCTTCAACCCTCGTGTTTTGTTCAACGAAGTCAGGACTCCTGTGAGTTACGAGGGACACCTCAGGAGTCTCTTCGAGGCTTGGCAGGGCAAAAGGGACGCTTCTCGAGGTGAGTCGGGAGGACCCAGGGTCCCTTTCCAGTAGCACAGGGATACTGGGATTCCTGTCAATGTTCAAGAGGAGTCAGGCTCCGTCAAATTTTGAAGCAGTGAGCTCTGCGTGCCTCTCGAGGTGTCAGAGGCATGTGAGGCATTCCGTCGAAAGGAGTCGGGGACCTAGGCTTTCTCTAGGGACTCCACAGGTGGTGCAGACATCCCTTCACCTTGTGAGATGAAAGACTAGAACTGTATTCAAGCCACTGCAAGGAAACCGGCCTCCTTTCGAGTCAGGGCTTCTCGGTGTAATGCCCATTGAGGCAGCAATCTCAGGGTCCCTCCCTCATACCTATTGCTGAGAGAAGCCTCCTCTTGAGGGGCTTGTGGAAAGGTGGCCTACGTCTTGAGTCTAAGCCAGGGAATCAGCTCTCATCTCGAGGCAATTTGGGGTACACGGAGCAGTCCTCGAGTTGCTCTGCTGAACTTGGTATACTCTCCTCTAGACTTGGGCCCAGTTGTTCTCGGGGAACCTCTGGAGTTGCCTAAAGGGAGTCAAGCCTCAGGTCGTGTTTGATGGGGAAGGGGGATGGGCTCTGGAGTCAATGCAGGGGAAGCGGGCCTCATCTCGAGTTGATTTGGGGCCCATGGAGCTCCTTCGCGATGCTGGTGTGACCTCAGGGTCCTTCTTTCTACTTGTGACAGTGTTTTTGCGGACTGTCTCGACATCCATCAAGCAAGTCGAGGCTCCTGACATGTTTCAGGGGGCTCACGGAATTGCTCTGCATGCAGTGCAGGGGGAATCGGGGCTCATCTCGCTTGGAGGGGGAAGTCTCATGGTTTTTCTCGAGTTGCGGCGGGGACCTGGGTACATTCTCGACTTACGGCGGGGATGGCCCTTCAACCCTCGTGTTTTGTTCAACGAAGTCAGGACTCCTGTCGAGTTACGAGGGACACCTCAGGAGTCTCTTCGAGGCTTGGCAGGGCAAAAGGAACGCTTCTCGAGGTGAGTCGGGGAGACCCAGGGTCCCTTTCCCAGTAGCCACAGGATACTGGGATTCCTGTCAATGTTCAAAGGAGTCAGGCTCCGTCAAATTTTGAAGCAGTGAGCTCTGCGTGCCTCTCGAGGTGTCAGAGGCATGTGAGGCATTCCGTCGAAAGGAGTCGGGGACCTAGGGCTTTCTCTAGGACTCCACAGGTGGTGCAGACATCCCTTCACCTTGTGAGATGAAAGACTAGACTGTATTCAAGCCACTGCAAGGAAACCCGGCCTCCTTTCGAGTCAGGGCTTCTCGGTGTATATGCCCTTTGAGGCAGCAATCTCAGGGTCCCTCCCTCATACCTATTGCTGAGAGCCTCCTCCTCTGAGGGGCTTGTGGAAAGGTGGCCATGGGGAACGGGGGATGGCTCTGGAGTCAATGCAGGGGAAGCGGGCCTCATCTCGAGTTGATTTGGGGCCCATGGAGCTCCTTCGCGATGCTGGTGTGACCTCAGGGTCCCTCTCTACTTGTGACAGTGTTTTTGCGGACTGTCTCGACATCCATCAAGCAAGTCGAGGCTCCTGACATGTTTCAGGGGGCTCACGGAATTGCTCTGCATGCAGTGCAGGGGAATCGGGCCTCATCTCGCTTGGAGGGGGAAGTCTCATGGTTTTTCTCGAGTTGCGGCGGGGACCTGGGTACATTCTCGACTTACGGCGGGGATGGCCCTTCAACCCTCGTGTTTGTTCAACGAAGTCAGGACTCCTGTCGAGTTACGAGGGACACCTCAGGAGTCTCTCTTCGAGGCTTGGCAGGGCAAAAGGGCCGCTTCTCGAGGTGAGTCGGGAGACCCAGGTCCCTTTCCAGTAGCCACAGGGAAACCTGGGATTCCTGTCAATGTTCAAGAGGAGTCAGGCTCCGTCAAATTTTGAAGCAGTGAGCTCTGCGTGCCTCTCGAGGTGTCAGAGGCATGTGAGGCATTCCGTCGAAAGGAGTCGGGGACCTAGGGCTTTCTCTAGGGACTCCACAGGTGGTGCAGACATCCCTTAACCTTGTGAGATGAAAGACTAGACTGTATTCAAGCCACTGCAAGGAAACCCGGCCTCCTTTCGAGTCAGGGCTTCTCGGTGTATATGCCCATTGAGGCAGCAATCTCAGGGTCCCTCCCTCATACCTTTTGCTGAGAGAAGCCTCCTCTTGAGGGGCTTGTGGAAAGGTGGCCTACGTCTTGAGTCTAAACCAGGGAATCAGCTCTCATCTCGAGGCAATTTGGGGTACGGGGAGCAGTCCTCGAGTTGCTCTGCTGAACTTGGTACTCCTCTAGACTTGGCCCGTTGTTCTCGGGGAACCTCTGGAGTTGCCTAAAGGGAGTCAAGCCTCAGGTCGTGTTTGATGGGGAACGGGGGATGGCTCTGGAGTCAATGCAGGGGAAGCGGGCCTCATCTCGAGTTGATTTGGGGCCCATGGAGCTCCTTCGCGATGCTGGTGTGACCTCAGGGTCCCTCTCTACTTGTGACAGTGTTTTTGCGGACTGTCTCGACATCCATCAAGCAAGTCGAGGCTCCTGACATGTTTCAGGGGGCTCACGGAATTGCTCTGCATGCAGTGCAGGGGAATCGGGCCTCATCTCGCTTGGAGGGGGAAGTCTCATGGTTTTTCTCGAGTTGCGGCGGGGACCTGGGGTAACATTCTCGACTTACGGCGGGGATGGCCCTTTCAATCCTCGTGTTTTTTCAACGAAGTCAGGACTCCTGTCGAGTTACGAGGGACACCTCAGGAGTCTCTTCGAGGCTTGGCAGGGCAAAAGGGCCGCTTCTCGAGGTGAGTCGGGAGACCCAGGGTCCCTTTCCAGTAGCCACAGGGATACTGGGATTCCTGTCAATGTTCA
The DNA here is from genome assembly GCA_020976825.1 of Odocoileus hemionus. Lineage (NCBI taxonomy): Eukaryota > Metazoa > Chordata > Mammalia > Artiodactyla > Cervidae > Odocoileus > Odocoileus hemionus. Next base: position 4,637 of record JAJLRB010003065.1, on the reverse strand, counting down.
AGAGGAGTCAGGCTCCGTCAAATTTTGAAGCAGTGAGCTCTGCGTGCCTCTCGAGGTGTCAGAGGCATGTGAGGCATTCCGTCGAAAGGAGTCGGGGACCTAGGGCTTTCTCTAGGGACTCCACACAGGTGGTGCAGACATCCCTTCACCTTGTGAGATGAAAGACTAGACTGTATTCAAGCCACTGCAAGGAAACCCGGCCTCCTTTCGAGTCAGGGCTTCTCGGTGTATATGCCCATTGAGCAGCAATCTCAGGGTCCCTCCCTCATACCTATTTGCTGAGAGAAGCCTCCTCTTGAGGGGCTTGTGGAAAGGTGGCCTACGTCTTGAGTCTAAGCCAGGGAATCAGCTCTCTTCTCGAGGCAATTTGGGGTACACAGAGCAGTCCTCGAGTTGCTCTGCTGAACTTGGTACTCCTCTAGACTTGGCCCGTTGTTCTCGGGGAACCTCTGGAGTTGCCTAAAGGGAGTCAAGCCTCAGGTTGTGTTTGATGGGGAACGGGGGATGGCTCTGGAGTCAATGCAGGGGAAGCGGGCCTCATCTCGAGTTGATTTGGGGCCCATGGAGCTCCTTCGCGATGCTGGTGTGACCTCAGGGACCCTCTCTACTTGTGACAGTGTTTTTGCGGACTGTCTCGACATCCATCAAGCAAGTCGAGGCTCCTGACATGTTTCAGGGGGCTCACGGAATTGCTCTGCATGCAGTGCAGGGGAATCGGGCCTCATCTCGCTTGGAGGGGGAAGTCTCATGGTTTTTCTCGAGTTGCGGCGGGGACCTGGGGTACATTCTCGACTTACGGCGGGGATGGCCCTTCAACCCTCGTGTTCGTTCAACGAAGTCAGGACTCCTGTCGAGTTACGAGGGACACCTCAGGAGTCTCTTCGAGGCTTGGCAGGGCAAAAGGGACGCTTCTCGAGGTGAGTCGGGAGACCCAGGGTCCCTTTCCAGTAGCCACAGGGATACTGGGATTCCTGTCAATGTTCAAGACGAGTCAGGCTCCGTCAAATTTTGAAACAGTGAGCTCTGCGTGCCTCTCGAGGTGTCAGAGGCATGTGAGGAATTCCGTCGAAAGGAGTCGGGGACCTAGGCTTTCTCTAGGGACTCCACAGGTGATGCAGACATCCCTTCACCTTGTGAGATGAAAGACTAGACTGTATTCAAGCCACTGCAAGGAAACCCGGCCTCCTTTCGAGTCAGGGCTTCTCGGTGTATATGCCCATTGAGGCAGCAATCTCAGGGTCCCTCCCTCATACCTATTGCTGAGAGAAGCCTCCTCTTGAGGGGCTTGTGGAAAGGGCCTACGTCTTGAGTCTAAGCCAGGGAATCAGCTCTCATCTCGAGGCAATTTGGGGTACACGGAGCAGTCCTCGAGTTGCTCTGCTGAACTTGGTACTCCTCTAGACTTGGCCCGTTGTTCTCGGGGAACCTCTGGAGTTGCCTAAAGGGAGTCAAGCCTCAGGTCGTGTTTGATGGGGAACGGGGGATGGCTCTGGAGTCAATGCAGGGGAAGCGGGCCTCATCTCGAGTTGATTTGGGGCCCATGGAGCTCCTTCGCGATGCTGGTGTGACCTCAGGGTCCCTCTCTACTTGTGACAGTGTTTTTGCGGACTGTCTCGACATCCATCAAGCAAGTCGAGGCCCTGACATGTTTCAGGGGGCTCACGAATTGCTCTGCATGCAGTGCAGGGGAATCGGGCCTCATCTCGCTTGGAGGGGGAAGTCTCATGGTTTTTCTCGAGTTGCGGCGGGGACCTGGGGTACATTCTCGACTTACGGCGGGGATGGCCCTTCAACCCTCGTGTTTGTTCAACGAAGTCAGGACTCCTGTCGAGTTACGAGGGACACCTCAGGAGTCTCTTCGAGGCTTGGCAGGGCAAAAGGGACGCTTCTCGAGGTGAGTCGGGAGACCCAGGGTCCCTTTCCAGTAGCCACAGGGATACTGGGATTCCTGTCAATGTTCAAGAGGAGTCAGGCTCCGTCAAATTTTGAAGCAGTGAGCTCTGCGTGCCTCTCGAGGTGTCAGAGGCATGTGAGGAATTCCGTCGAACGGAGTCGGGACCTAGGGCTTTCTCTAGGGACTCCACAGGTGATGCAGACATCCCTTCACCTTGTGAGATGAAAGACTAGACTGTATTCAAGCCACTGCAAGGAAACCCGGCCTCCTTTCGAGTCAGGGCTTCTCGGTGTATATGCCCATTGAGGCAGCAATCTCAGGGTCCCTCCCTCATACCTATTGCTGAGAGAAGCCTACTCTTGAGGGGCTTGTGAAAAGTTGGCCTACGTCTTGAGTCTAAGCCAGGGAATCAGCTCTCATCTCGAGGCAATTTGGGGTACACGGAGCAGTCCTCGAGTTGCTCTGCTGAACTTGGTACTCCTCTAGACTTGGCCCGTTGTTCTCGGGGAACCTCTGGAGTTGCCTAAAGGGAGTCAAGCCTCAGGTCGTGTTTGATGGGGAACGGGGGATGGCTCTGGAGTCAATGCAGGGGAAGCGGCCCTCATCTCGAGTTGATTTGGGGCCCATGGAGCTCCTTCGCGATGCTGGTGTGACCTCAGGGTCCCTCTCTACATGTGACAGTGTTTTTGCGGACTCTCTCGACATCCATCAAGCAAGTCAAGGCTCCTGACATGTGTCAGGGGGCTCAGGGAATTTCTCTGCATGCAGTGCAGGGGAATCGGGCCTCATCTCGCTTGGAGAGGGAAGTCACATGGTTTTTCTCGAGTTGCGGGGGGGACCTGGGGTACATTCTCGACTTAGAGCGGGGATGGCCCTTCAACCCTCGTGTTTCTTCAACGAAGTCTGGACTCCTGTCGAGTTACGAGGGACACCTCATGAGTCTTTTCGAGGCTTGGCAGGGAAAAAGGGACGCTTCTCCAGGTGAGTCGGGAGACCCAGGGTCCCTTTCAAGTAGCCACAGGGATACTGGGATTCCTGTCAATGTTCAAGAGAAGTCAGGCTCCGTTAAATTTTGAAGCAGTGAGCCCGGTGTGCCTTTCGAGGTGTCAGAGGCATGTGAGGCATTCCGTCGAAAGGAGTCGGGGAACTAGGGCTTTCTCTAGGGACTACACAGGTGGTGCAGACATCCCTTCACCTTGTGAGATGAAAGGCTAGACTGTATTCAAGCCACTGCAATGAAACCCGGCCTCCTTTCGAGTCAGGGCTTCTCAGTGTATATGCCCATTGAGGCAGCAATCTCAGGGTCCCTCCCTCATACCTATTGCTGAGAGAAGCATCCTCTTGAGGGGCTTGTGGAAAGTTGGCCTACGTCTTGAGTCTAAGCCAGGGAATCAGCTCTCATCTCGAGGCAATTTGGGGTACACGGAGCAGTCCTCGAGTTGCTCTGCTGAACTTGGTACTCCTCTAGACTTGGCCCGTTGTTCTCGGGGAACCTCTGGAGTTGCCTAAAGGGAGTCAAGCCTCAGGTCGTGTTTGATGGGGAACGGAGGATGGCTCTGGAGTCAATGCAGGGGAAGCGGGCCTCATCTCGAGTTGATTTGGGGCCCATGGAGCTCCTTCGCATGCTGGTGTGACCTCAGGGTCCCTCTCTACTTGTGACAGTGTTTTTGCGGACTGTCTCGACATCCATCAAGCAAGTCGAGGCTCCTGACATGTTTCAGGGGGCTCACGGAATTGCTCTGCATGCAGTGCAGGGGATCGGGCCTCATCTCGCTTGGAGGGGGAAGTCTCATGGTTTTTCTCGAGTTGCGGCGGGGGACCTGGGGGTACATTCTTGACTTACGGCGGGGATGGCCCTTCAACCCTCGTGTTTGTTCAACGAAGTCAGGACTCCTGTCGAGTTACGAGGGACACCTCAGGAGTCTCTTCGAGGCTTGGCAGGGCAAAAGGGCCGCTTCTCGAGGTGAGTGGGGAGACCCAGGGTCCCTTTCCAGTAGCCACAGGGATACTGGGATTCCTGTCAATGTTCAAGAGGAGTCAGGCTCCGTCAAATTTTGAAGCAGTGAGCTCTGCGTGCCTCTCGAGGTGTCAGAGGCATGTGAGGCATTCCGTCGAAAGGAGTCGGGGACCTAGGGCTTTCTCTAGTGACTCCACAGGTGGTGCAGACATCCCTTCACCTTGTGAGATGAAAGACTAGACTGTATTCAAGCCACTGCAAGGAAACCCGGCCTCCTTTCGAGTCAGGGCTTCTCGGTGTATATGCCCATTGAGGCAGCAATCTCAGGGTCCCTCTCTCATACCTATTGCTGAGAGAAGCCTCCTCTTGAGGGGCTTGTGGAAAGGTGGCCTACGTCTTGAGTCTAAACCAGGGAATCAGCTCTCATCTCGAGGCAATTTGGGGTACACGGAGCAGTCCTCGAGTTGCTCTGCTGAACTTGGTACTCCTCTAGACTTGGCCCGATGTTCTCGGGGAACCTCTGGAGTTGCCTAAAGGGAGTCAAGCCTCAGGTCGTGTTTGATGGGGAACGGGGGATGGCTCTGGAGTCAATGCAGGGGAAGCGGGCCTCATCTCGAGTTGATTTGGGGCCCATGGAGCTCCTTCGCGATGCTGGTGTGACCTCAGGGTCCCTCTCTACTTGTGACAGTGTTTTTGCGGACTGTCTCGACATCCATCAAGCAAGTCGAGGCTCCTGACATGTTTCAGGGGGCTCACGGAATTGCTCTGCATGCAGTGCAGGGGAAT
>JAJLRB010003064.1:0-11172 GCA_020976825.1 Odocoileus hemionus | reverse complement strand
CCTCTCTGGGACTTGAACCCAGAGCTTCTCTGACAGATCCGAGGTCAATCCTCGGAACTCCTTAGCCAGGCAGTGTCTCCTGCCAGCACTCCTTCCCCAAGCACGAGCAAAAAATGGTCCCCTACTTTATTTGTCCTTTGGTTTTTCTTCTCCGGAAAAACTCTGTTCCACTCTCTTTTCTCTATCTAGGGAAACCTGACTCCTAATTCCAAACTTTTCCCTGTGTCTTGAGTTTAAATTTCAAAGCACTAATTAAGATTTACTCATTTCCCTGGGCCGCAGACAATTTTGCCCCAACCCTGTTAACCTGAGTCCCAGAAGATAAGTTAATAATACTCTTGGTTTCTGTAAAAAGGGCCATCATTGCTTTTTTTCATGTTTCCCCAGATAACGAGGACAAACGATGTCTTCCCTCATCCCTTGGTAAATATATGTATTTGTCCCCAATATAAGAAATACTAAGTACAATCAGCTGTCTCACAGTTCAGCGTCCCTCCCACTCTCCTTCTCTGCCCCGGTTCTTTCTCCAGTCTGTGCATATATGTACCCATACGTGCACGCCTGCACATGTCATTCTTCTGTCCGTCCATCTGTTCATCTCCACACTCACCATTTCCCCTTCTTCCATAACTAGCTGTAAGCCCAGGATATCCCGGTGCTTGACACTGACTTCCTCTGTAGGAGAAAAGACTTCCATGTGAGCTGGGATAGGACCCTCCCCAACACAACCCGTCCTCCCCCAGATTACAAGAGTTGCAGTATGTGAAGTTTTAGACTTGTATATTATGGACTTTTTTTTTTTTAATTTTTAGGCCATGTGACTTGTGGGATCTTATTTCCCTGACTAGGGATTGAACCCTGGCACCCTGAAGTGGAAACACAGAATCTTAACCACTGGACCACCAGGGAATTCTCAAGATTTATATATTATGGATGACAAGCATTGACAGGAGGAGCAAGATAGACTACTTCTTTATTTTGAATGTTTCCTCAGTATCATCAATATCGTAGCCTGGGTCCAGGGTCAAGAAGGAAGTCACGGAGGAAGCATCTCCATTTGCTCAGGAGGTTTCCCTGTAGCCTCTCTAAGATGCTTCCATGTTGCCTTTCAAGCTGATTCTAATTCTTTCCTATAAGCTCTGACAATAGCTATGAATTTCAGAGATTGTGAGTGTGACTTCAATCATAGAGATTCAGCAGAGTCTATCAAACAAGAAATTAAAAGTATAGAGTCCTTCCACAGACTTAGAGAGTGAACTTATGGTTACCGGGTGGAAGGGTGAAGGGAAGGGATAGATAGGGAGTTTGGGATGGACATGTGCACACTGGTATATGTAAAACGTAACAAGGACCTACTGTATAGCTACTGTATCCCTACTATATCGGGAACTCTGCTCAGTATTATTTGGAAGCCTAGATGGGAGAAGTGTTTGGGAGAGAGTAGATACATGCATGTATAGGCTGAGTTGCTTTGCTATCCACCTGAAACTGTCACAATATTGCTAATTGGCTATACTCCAATATAAAACACAAAGTTAAAAAAAAAAAGAGTATGGTGTCCTTAACATAAAAATGTTCTTATACCATGTTCTGGGATTGACCTTTAGCCCATTACCTCACTCATTCATTTATTCTCTCAACAAACAACCTATTGAATACTTATAAGGCATGATCATATGAACTGAGGGGATAGGAATGCTCAAAATCGCAGTGCAGTCCCCCCGCAGCCTCTAACACAGGTTGGGAGGGAAGGAGGAGTCAGGGCCGAGGACGATGAGGGCTGTGACGAGGTGTGAGTGAGGAGCTGACGAGGACACAGCGAGGGGCAGGCACACGAGCTGAATCCCAAAGGAGCGAGCGCCGTGGGGCTGGTGAGGGAGGAGGTGGAACCTTCCCGGAAGCAGGGAAGCAATGAGCAAGTCCGGAGGCTAGAGGAAGCACAGGGGCTTGGGGAACTTGCCGGTGTGAAGCTGAGAAGGGCCCTGATCTGAGCTGGAGGAGTTTGCCAAAGGCCACAGTGTGAAGAGCACTGGCTGGCCTCCTCCGGACTCTCTCCTGAAGATGATCAAGGTCTCCCACAGCATTTCCAAGGAGAATTGAGACAGTTTCCAAGGTCAATACCGGTAAAAGAAGCTTCATTGGATTTATCCAAGATCCTCAGACTTTAAGAGCACACACAAATAGAATTTTTCTCAGTGTGAGGGAACCCTAGAGGATCACAGCTTAGCCAAAGAGCAACACCAGGCACCATCCTCTTGCCCCCCAAAAAAACAGTTGCAGAGAAAGGCTCTGCAGAGTTGAGAATCTCCTGTGACCACATTAAGCACCACTATTCCAACAGGAGGGGCTCCCCTGGTAACTCAGACAGTAAAGAATCTGCCCACAATTCAGGAGACCCAGGTTTGAGCCCTGGGTTGGGAAGATCCCCTAGAGAAGGAAATGGCTACCCCCTCCAGTATTCTTGTCTGCAGAATTCCATGGACAGAGGAGCCTGGTGGACTACAGTCCATGGGGTTGGAAAGAGTCAGACACAACTGAGCAACTAATCCTTTACTCTTACTCACATCCATTCCAACATGAACATTCCTTTCACAAACATACAGTCATGCCTCCCTTGAGCCCAGCATCATAAGAACTGCTATTAGAGACAAAAAAAAAATAAAAGGAAGAAGAAGCACATATGATATAGCTCCTACCCTTTGTGAGCAAACAAATGCATCATTATTTTCATCAAACATTGGTATTTCTTCAGGTCACCTATTCTGTGCCTCTTCTCCATTCTCTGTCAATTCTCCACTGTTCAATTAATTTTGTTGTCTGATTCCAGGCATCTCTGCAGCTGCTGATTGCAGCCAGAACCACTTAAGCACTTGAGCCTCCTCAGATCTTACAGGCTGCTCAGAGCTCTCATTTTTTAGTGATCTTTCCGTTGAAAAGATGTCTCCAAGCACACTGAAACACCAAGGCACTAATAGGGTAATGGTTGGGGGTGTTTGGAGGATTTACAACACATTCTCTCAAGGCTTCAAGCTCCATCGACTGGGAAAATGGATTACAACCATCCATTTGCCAAGTGTCTCCATCCGGGAATGTTGTGATAATCTTCATTTCAGCATCTTGATCATTTTCTCAAGTTTCATCTTTTCTAACAATTATTTTTCTTTTTTCGCTCAAGCACCTTCACTGTGTTTGGGTCCAGAGGTCTGACATCTTTTATTGGTCCCCCTTTGTAGTCTTTAGGCTTTCCAGGTGGTGCAGTGCTAAAGAGTCTGCCTGCCAATGCAGGAGACAGACACAGGAGACACTGGCTTGATCTCTGCGTCAGGAAGATCCCCTGGAATAGGAAATGGCAGCTCCTTCCAGTATTCTTGCCTGGAAAATTCCATGGACAGAGGAGCCAGGCAGGCTACAGTCCATGGGGTCTCGAAGAGTCAGACACGACTGAAGTGACTTAGGATGCACACACTGTGACTTTTCAGTTCCTGATTACTGTCTTTTCTGATGCCCCTTTACATTTCAGTCCTTGGAGTTAAGACACGTTTATTGAGCAGTTAGGATCTCCCAGGCACTCTTCCAGGCACTGGGGCCACAGTGTGAAGCAGAAAGTCACAATGTATGCTCTCATGCAGCTTCCAGTCTACTCTGAGCAGGTAGACAGTAAAGAAGTAAATAAATATTTCAATGAAATTATTTTGGATAATGTTAGGTACAGTGGGAAAAATCTGAAAGGGTGAAAAAAATATAAAATGACCAGGATTGGGTGAGAAGGGCATCAGAGTGCACATCAGAGATGACAAGGGCCCCCTGGCATGGCCCTGCTGACCATGCCTGTCCAACTCTAACACGTACCATGAGCACGAACTGTGATGGGAACAGCGCCCCCTCCCCTGAAGTTGTGTAGTGCACAACATGGACAACGAGAAGCAGCAATCCTTGAAGAGCACTCTCAGAGAAACATTCATGCTAAAATCTTTGTGGATAGAAGGAGTCAACCAAGTGTACACATGAGAGAAGAGCATGCCAACCCATGGGAAGAGCTACTGCGATGACCCAGCGTGGAGAATGACTTTGGCCCGTTCAGAGAACCCAAAGAATGGCAGATGCTTCTGCTGAATCTGGGCGAGTGAGATGAAGTTAGTTAGAAGCCAAGGAATCTGACAGTGGATCAACAAATGGGTGATAAGGAGTATTCTGTAGGGTCAGAGGACAGTGTATCTATAACCGTGGAGAGTGGTGAGAAACAGCAGCTGGCGGAAAGGAAAGTCAGAGTCAGAGCCTGATGGCTCACTGATGTGATGCTACAGGGTATGGACTTTGTTCTTGAAGCATCAGGTACCAGAGGACTCACAAGGTACATTGGAGACTTGGGGACTTTTCTGTGCAGCTGATAAACCTAACTGGAAATTTGAGACTTGCCATCTAGTGGTGATATGTGTACCCTTGAACATCCTCAGAACTGCCCTAATCTGTGAAAGAAGACACCCTGACATCTATAAAATGCATTTTATTCCAAGGCAGGAAAGACAGGAAGATGTCTCCTTAAAGAGGAGGAAAAATCCATACTACATGTTGCATGAAGCATTGATGGTATCGATAAGCCAGTGAAGTTTCCTCATTTCTGAATCACTTGGGGGTCATTTAAGATATTATTTGGCAAGAGCAAAAAAGGTTCAGAAAGTCTCCTAGTAAGGGACATTTCCCTCACTCACTGTGTTGCCTTTTCCAACGACAAGAAGAGCTAGAAATGGAAGAGATTTTGGCTGAGTTGGAGGCTTGGAACTTAAAGTTCCTGCGTGGGCTGCAGTTCTGGCAAAAGACATTTTTCTCTCCCAAGGATTTTATTCCATCTGATTTTCTGGTTGTTGCCAAGATGGAATGAACTTGTTTTGTTTGCTTCTCAGTGAGAACTTAGATTTCCTTAGAAGATTTGGTTGCAAGGCACCACTGAGCCCTTAACGACAGTAGGTGGGGAAATAATAATAGCTTACAGGTCTGCAACCACATGATCCACAAAGCATTGTCACACATTCATCTCATTGGGGCTTGGCAGCGACCCCACGAGGGAAGCAGGATTGGCAAGTTTACCCCTATTTTACAGACGACTAGACTTCTTGGACTCCCTGCTCAGAGAGTGACCCCCGCCATCTGGCTGGGCAAGCTGAACCTTCAGGTCCTTCTTCATACCTCCTTCCCCATCATCAATTCCAACCCAAACCTTGACAATCTTATGTTTGAAGTGTTTCTCACATTCACTTCTTTCTACTTCTTCAGTCACCGTCTTAGTTCAAATCCTGATCATCTCTCGTTTAAACAAGGCAATGCACCTTCCACCTGACTCCGGGCTTGGCCCCTCCTGGCTGTTCCCCACAAAGCAATCAAAGGGATCATTTCAAGATGCAAGTCAGTTTAAGTCGCCTCTCTTCGTAGCACACTCTTGTGGTTTCTCAGACTTGGGATCAGTGAGGATGTGTTTAGCGTGAGCTTCCAGCACAGTGCCCCCACGGGGTCTGGCTGCTTCTTCTGTCCATCTCTCTCATTGTCTTTGTTACACTCAGCTCAAGCAATCCTGGACTCATTTCTGTTCCAAGTAAGCACCAGGTACCCTCCAGCCACAGAAACTCTGTACACACTGGTCTCTCTGCACGAAGGTCCTTTCCTGCATCTTCACCTAGTCGGTTCCTTCCTGTCCTGCGTATGTCAGCTCGGTGGTCACCTCCTCACGGCAGCCTTCCCAGATACCCTGATTAGGTCAAATCTCCCCCCCCGTGACCTCTCTCAGGGAACAGTGACCTCCCAACCTGGCCACATACCACAGTTGGGAGCATTCATTCCATGGTGGTAATTGTATGATGATTATCCACCTTTTCCACTAGACGGCAGGTTCCACAGGGGCAGCATCAAGGTACCCTGTAAACCGCCCAGCATACAGAAGGCGTTCGATAAATGCTTGGTAAATGAGTAGCTAGATTGAGAGACGAATAAGCGAAGCATCTGATGTGTGTAGAGATTTATTACTCCAAGTCACTTGGTCACAGTGAGTTTCGGAAGCCTCTCCACTCCCTGTATCAGTTTTTTCCTGCCATGTTCCCAGTGTTCCCAGTAGCTGTGGGTCTCATTCTGTAGAATTGTCCCCAGCCTCATTGATACGCTGCTGCTGCTGCTAGGTCGCTTCAGTCGTGTCCGACTCTGTGCGACCCCGTAGACGGCAGCCCACCAGGCTCTGCCGTCCCTGGGATTCTCCAGGCGAGAACATTGATATAGGCCCCGTCGAATTCAGACTTTCTCCTTTTATCACAATTTAAGACAGGCCCGTACCTCACTCTGAGCAGACACGGTTTCTGTTTGCCGAGAACACGAGGGTCCCACCAAGGAGAGGCAGTTCAGAGAAGCGTTAGACACGTTGTGGGGCTGGGGAGAGACTGAGGGGCCTTTCGCCTCCCTCCCCCCATCCTCTGGAGCACCACTTGGCTGCTCTCCTACAAGCTGGGACACTGACTCGGTGGTTGCAGGATCACCACTTTGGGGACTTCTCTGGTGATTCAGTGGTTAAGAATCTGCCTTCCAATGCAGGGGACATGGGTTCGGTCCCTGGTCAGGGAACTAAGATCACACATGCTGTGGAGCAACAGCCCAGGAGAAGTCCATGACATGCCCTAACTACTGAGCCCGTGTTCTCTAGAGCCGAGGACAAGAGAAGCCCGCGTGCTGCAGACCCAGGACAGCCAAGAAATAAAATTAAAGAAGGAAAAAGATCACCGCTCCTATGACTCAGAACCCCATGTCTAACAGAGCTCTGCCCTTGGGATTTTTATTCCATACCTTAGCTATTGCCTGGAGTCTTCCTTGGACGCCTGGGCTTCAAGAGTCCCTAGGGCCCTGGGTGGGGTTACGGGTGATGGGCATTTCACTGTCCAAGGCTTCACTGACGGTTATTTCTCTCAGTATCCTTACAGCTGTTTCCCCAGTCCATCATCTCCAAGTCTTCTCATCCCTCCCTGCCTGCTAGATCTCCATACGTCCTGCGATACTGAACTCAACTCCACCTCCAGGTAGGCGCCTCCCGCTCCCTCCTCAGAGCTGTCTTTGCACGCTGCGGGTTTCTATCGTAGTGTTTTTAGGCTGAGTGTATAAAAGGACGGGGCTTCCCTGGTGCCTCAGTGGTAAAGAATCTGCCCGCAAGGTAGGAGATGTGGGTTTGACTCCTGAGTCAGGAAGATCTCCTGCAGAAGGAAATGGCAACCCACTCCAGTATCCTTGCCTGGAGAATTCCGTGGATAGAGGCGCCTGGTTGGTTGCAATCCATGAGGTTGGCAGAGAGTCAGACATGGCTCAGTGACTAATCAACAAGGACACAAAGGGACAGCTTATCGTTATTTTAATTCTCTGGACCTTTTTTGCTCTTGCAAAACAAGGTTTGTAAATAAGGTTTGATTGACAAGCAGTGACATCTTTTCAGTCTTTGCTTTCATGCCACAACTCTGAGATGAGTAATTGCCCCAGAGCCTGGATGGCCCACAAAACCTAAACTATTTACTCTCTGGTTCTTCACAGACATTTCCCAGCTCCTAGTCCACATTGTCTATATCACGAGCTGAACTTTTTTCTTGTTTAGCTAATTTCCTCTTTTTGTTTACTAGATATTAAATTGCGTAACAGCAGCGACTTTTTCTTGTTCAGTCCCCATTTTTTAAAGTGTCTTACACATGGTAGACACTTCTAAAATATTTGTACCATGAAAAAGTTGACAATTGAGAGTAAAACCTCAGCTGGATTTTTGGTTCTATAATAGATTGCACTGCTGGACACTGTAGGTGAAGAGAAAATTACCCCTCCACCTTCTTGAGTTCTTCTGGCTGGACTAACCCTAATGTTGACACAAGACAGATTAACAGGAGAAAAAGAAACACATTTTAATTCATGCTCATGGTGGTTGCATAGAAATAGGACCTAAGAAGTGGCCAACGCAGGCAGCTTTTAGACTTGTTAGATAAAGAAACAATAATTGTGAGGAATTAACAGAACCAGGAAATGAAAGTTTTGTTTGCTCAGTTAGTGGAGAATCTAAACAGTCAGGTCTCAGGGTAGGAAATTAAGTAACAAGATGCTTTTATGCAGGACTCTCTGTCCAAATTTTCTATTTCTGGTGATAAGGGGGTCCTTCTCTCTCCCCATACAGGGTCTTCACCTTTCACATCAGAGATTTATTTCCTGCTTTCAGGGAGACAGGGAAAAGGGGTCAGGGTGTCCATTTTGCACTGGTCATTTCGTAAACTTAATTCCGCTGTGGCACATTTGGGGACAGCCCAGCCTGGGTCCCAACACTGCATTTCTTCATCCCGCCTGAATGTTGACCTCTTGCCATGTGATCTGGCAGCACCTCCCACTATAGGAAACAGAATGGTGATGACGGTTTAGTTCCTAAGTTGTGTCCAACTCTTTGCAACCTCATGGGCTGTAGCCCGCCAGTCTCCTCTGTCCATGGGATTTCCCAGGCAAGAACACTCAAGTGGATTGCCATTTCCTTCTCCAAGGGAATAGAGTGTATTTTCCCAATCCTTGGCATGGTTCAACCATATGACATCTTTTCCAATAGAATGAGACTCAAATAACTGTGTGCCAGCTCCAAGTCCAGGCTCTGAAGTCTCCTCCGGTCACCCTGGAAACAACATACCCTGGACAGCTCCCTGTCCCAGAGGAAGAACAAGGGCCTCAAGGGCACAGAATCAAACCTCACCAGCCTAACGGTCCAAATCAAGGGACTCAGAACTAGTGCACAGATCAGTGAGCTCAAAGCATGCTCCTTGTGGTACGCTGAGTTTCAGACTGGATGTTCGATTTATCACGGTTGTAGCAATTAGATAAAGGACGCCGTGAACCTGCACTGTTTACAGCTGCCTATCGAAGCATCAGCGTTCTCCTCTGCTAAATGGAGATTATAATAATTACTGTCCTAGACGCTTCATGACAACAGGTGTGAAAGCCGCTTCACGGATGATGACACACCAGACACACGTGAGCTCTTCTTATCTGTTATTAATTAGAGAGCGATGCACGTCGATCTGCTGCGAAGAGCTAAATTGAGCCTAATCAAGTGGTGGGCTGGGGAGTGCTGGCAGGAAGACAATGGCTAGGGCCCTTTGGGGACAGCTAACAGGCATGTGGCTTTGTTCTGAGCCACAGCTTGTCTTGGACTGCTCATCCAGAGAAGACAGGACAGGCTGGGTTGTTAGGAGCCAGCCTTGGGCAATTTGCCCAGAAGAACACGGAGGGGAAAGATGCCCCAGAGTGGGCTGGGGGTGTGGGAGAAGGATCTTGAAAGGGAGTGGCCAGGGTTTTCCCAAGGGCACAGTGGATAAAGAATGGGCCCGCCAATGCAGGAGACACAAGAGGCATGGGTTCAATCCCTGGGTGGGAAAGATCCCTTGGCGTAGGAAAGGGCAACCCCGTATTCTTGCCTGGGAAATCCCATGGACAGAGGAGCCTGGTGGGCTACAGTCCGTGGGGTAGAACGCATCATGAACACAAATTCATGAGGGATTTCTCAAAGATATTGCCTTGCTCGTCATATCCAGCACTTAACTAATTGGGCTGAGAGGCAAACAAGAAAGGCTTCAGCATTTGATAAATTAATCAGTGAGGGCTGCAGCAAATTGCCCACTCACATCATTAATTAGACATCCTAAAAAGTCGAGAAGGCTTTTTTAAAGTGTTGATTCTGCAGCTTTTATTTTACCTTTTTTTTTTTTTTTGGTAATTGATGGGCCTAGACTTTGATCAGATGTCAGTAGGCAGAGAAGAAAACATCTTCACTGTTGAATCCAGTTGCCAGCTGTTGCCAGCTATTGCCAGGCCCCAGGGAGATGGGCGAGGCTCTCTGGGCAATTCCCAGGAGACATGGTACTGAGCTCAAAGATAACCAAAGGATCAATTGACATATGTACCTGCCGAAATCCCAGGGACCACAGAAAGCTTTTAATCCAGGAATGCTGTGTAATGGAATAACTACCAATTAGCCATCTTGAGCAGTCATCAAGATTTCCTCTTTTAAAAGGCAGCTGACGATAAGGAGAATGAGGTCTGGGGGCCCCTAAGCTGTTCCGATGACTTCAGCTTCCATTAGAGGTTGTCCCTTCCTTCTGTCTTCTCATCAGCGCCGCATTTTGAACAGTTTCTGAAGCTTTTCATGGCCTCCCAAGAACCTCAGAGACCCCACAACAAGAAAAGCCAATTTCTTTCAAACGAAGAGCTAAAAAAAGGGAAAGAAACCTGCAGGCTTGGCAGGTAAGGGGCTATCTGAGACTCCTCGCGGGTCCCTTGGCCCCCATCCATGGTGAGGATGGAGCCACCACTTAGCAAGGCCCGGAGGCAGTGTCACAGGGCACGCGGGAGTCAAGAGGGGAAACGCTCGCGTGCTTTCAACCACACTCCCAGGCCTGCCATTAAATATGGCAGGCTTAGCAGTTCTCACTTCAAATGAGGCTGCCAGAGTCCCCGGAGCCTCCTACCCACCTTCACTCATTGTCTTTATTCTGACGAAGCAGACAAGGTCAGTGATTTCTGGCTTTTTTTACAGAGCCCCATTTTCCTTGCAGAAAAGCACAGTGGCATTTGGGGGGGACCTGAGGGCAGCAGTGACATCCAGACCACAAGCAGGGAGCGGACAGGCTCCGTCTCTGCTCCTACCTGCCCCCATCCTCCAGCAGACATTCAGAGCACCTGGCCAGGCTGGGTTGCAAGGACTGAATTTCACCCAGGAAAGGCTCTAATAAAACGGACTGCTGTGATGGGGCAGAATTGTAGCACACGGGCCTGGTACCTGACTGCTTAGACTATAAGACTTAACGTGGAATTTCCCCTTCCAGAAGCTTCCTCCAGTTCTTTCTCCTCTAGCTGGGGTCAGACACACCATATTGGCGTTCCCAATGAACCCCAGTGAGTTCCAGGTCTTTCTCTCATAGCATAAACATGCTTTGTAGTGGTTTGTTTACCTGTCTGACTCTGAGCTACTCTAGGGCACAGATTTGTGACTTTTTCAGCCCTATTCCTCCTCCTAATGCAATACCAGGCATAGGTGCACATTGGCTGGTCCTGCAGTGGTGGCAAGCACTTTGGATCTTTGGAGTCGGACAGCCTGGATTCATATTTCGGTTCCAGCGCTTATTAGTTGCTAAC
>JAJLRB010003063.1:0-11173 GCA_020976825.1 Odocoileus hemionus | reverse complement strand
GGGGATGGTCAACCCTCCATATTTTTAAAAAGTATATATCTTTTTTGTCTCTCTAGGCCCCCTTTCATTCAGCCAACAGGTAATGCTTTTTGTCTTTAAAATCTTATTTAGTCTCCCTAGAACGATGGTAGAAGGTGACGAGAACGATTGAAAATATAATGAAAGACATTGGACCTACTTCTTGTCGAGATTTCTAACATTAAAGCTTCTGTCCTGATAGTAAACTAAATAAAAGCATGTCTGCTCTAAAGTAACTTGTTGCTCGGGAAACTTAAGAATTTTTTTCCCTTTCTAATCTATAACACTTTCGAAATTAACTTTAACATCCCCTGAAAGAGTAGAAAAGGAGCTGCCCTCGTCCAGAGTTGTGTCTGAAAACAACACTCATCCTCTTTCTTTTTGCAGGGCTCCCTGAGCTAAAGTGATGAATTGTCACACGTCAAAGGAAGAACCTTCCTGTCCAAGCTTACTTCACAGCTATGAAAAAAGGTTTCCATTCTTAGCGCTAACTTTTTCCACAAGGAAGCACTTTCCTCAGGATCTCATTTGCTTCTTTTTCTTGCGCTTAGTGGACCAGGTAGAACCTATCCTCCTTGATTGGGCGCTTAACATTCACCCCTACACCCCCCCTGCCGCCTCATTCTTTTGATCCTGGGAGGTTCTCGAATATTGATTCAAGTACCTTATGTTCTTTCTTCCTTGGTTCCCTTTGTTATCAACTTCTTTTTCCTGTGCATCAGAGTTCGATCTGTTCATTTTTACTTTATAATGTGTTCCCTCAAATAATGTGGAGTGAAAAATCATCTGCTTCATATACATCTTCAAGAAAGAAGTGCCAAAGAAAAGATAAAGGTAAGATTGACATCACACCACAATAATGTTTTTATTGTATATTCCTGAAATTTCGGTCCACCTGTGGACCTAGAAAGTTTTCCTTTCTTCGCTTTGATTTTTTTCTCTTCGGTTATTCTGCATTCTGATATTAGACATGTTTTCCTAAGCTAGCCGTTAATGAACCCATTTTCCATTAGATATAGCCCTTTATTATGTAGAAAAGCCCTTAAAGAACCCATTTCATGATGGTCCCCTACATCTCTGCATTTTCCAAAGACAAGTTTCTTTATACTATTGGATACAGAAATTGGGACAACAAATGTAAGAAATGCAGGTAACTTGTAAGGATGTGATGCCCTCAATATTTTTGTAATCATGCTCTTTTTGTCTCTTTTTTCACTGATTTTTTAAAAGGGAGTTATATAAACTAGGGTACTTCTTGAACTATTTTTTTGTTAGACTGAATAGTGGCTATAATGCTTCAATCTTTTTCTGTCTCTCCAATAAACATCATTGATGTGCTGATTCTTTGACTGGGATGCATTCTTCCCTGTAAGTAGTTCTCAGAAGTCTATCGGACAAAACCACAAGTCAATAACATGCATTTCTGAGGCCCCCAATTTCTGTTACAAACTTACTGTCTGTCACAGGGAAATCCCATATGGATCTTCACAGAAATCAGAGACCATGCTGGGAAGCAAAAGGGGTTATATGAATACAGTGATGTACATCCAACAATGGAATACTCTGCATTTTTAGAAAAAAAATGAGACTGTCTTACTATGGAGTAATCTCCAAAATTCCCTTTCAGTATGTACAGAAGTGTGTGTACCATACACAGCATTTTGTTTAATAAGGTAGAAGAGGATAATAAGAACATGTAACTAAACCCATTCATTCAATCAATCTACATATCATCTACTTACATTCATTAAGTAGAGACAAAGCAAGGATTTTTTTTTATGTTTCTTTTACAGCAGAATGAGGGGATATGTTGAAGGGGACAAAGATGAAAGCTGGACTTTTCCAAATAAATCTTATTTAATATTTTAACTGGAGGCAGTTTTGAATATTTTGTGTAATAAGATTTAAATAATATGTGAAAGGTGATATTGAAAACTAAACTCAAGCTGTAATGATTGAAACAGACTTGTCAAAAATATATGATGAGAAACAAGCTAGAAAAGTAATTTTTTACTTTTCTTTTTTAGCATTTTTTAACTCTTGCATAGAACATTGGGGAACTATAATTGTAAGTCAGCATTTATTTATAAATTCCATAGACTTCAAGTTGTATAAAGGAGTTGGGTAGGTTTCAAGAAAGGTAACTACATTGGTAAGCAGATAGTGGGTTTTGCTTTTATATTCCTTCTGAAGAGTCAGCTTTAAATTTAAGTCAAATCTAATGAGCAGATAGTAGATTCAGAAGCTCATTTCAGAGTAATGGTAACTTGAACACATTTTCTCTATATTCAGAAGCAACTATTATTTTGTTTTCAACCGTAGTCAAATTTATCTTATGCATATGTTGATTATGTGTGAAACGGTTTATCATCTTATAGAAATTTGATAAGCTGATAGTCATATCTGCATTATGTATACATTTGGTGTAAATTTTGTTTGATGCTAAGGTTGCAGCTTTACTCTTGCTTTGTTCTTTAAGATGAAGAAATAAGTTGTCTTGTTTTGTTTGAGATCAGTGTTCTGAAAAATAATGTAGAAAAGTGAATGGTGTGAATATCTGAATTAAGATGCTTTCTCTTAGAAAATCCATTTCGATTGGCTTTACTTTATTATTATCTCACATAACACATAGACCTAAGGTAGTGAGTCAGCAGAGTTGGTTATCAGGCTGGTGGCATCACCAGTTATCTGAAATGTTGGAAAAGACAGCTGTTTTCTTCTCCTGTGCTTTCATGGAAGGAAGGTGTTACTACATTTAGAGTAGCTAAAAGACTGCAAAATGCTGAAAGATGGTTGTCTTCACCAAGGAGAACAATTGGACTATTTCAGGGTTTATAAACCCATTGAAGCAGAGATTAAAATAATGGCTGTTAGATAATACCAAGAGGCAAATATATGCATTTTAGCCAGGGCCCCTATGAACCAAATCATTTTGTACCAAATAAATCAAAGAATGTACCTAAAGAGACATTAATCTCATCAAGTAGCTTCTTAGTTCTTTACTTATATTTGTATTCCTTTAATAGCAGAGTTATTAAACCAGATATAACAGGAGATATTTGTGATGGCACAGACTCCTCTTTGTTCAGCCAACAAGTAATCTAAAGCAATTCTATTATCTAGACCCCTGTAAGCTCAGAATAATTCTTATGCCTATTCGGCATCGCATATTTTGGGGTAGCATACTTTTGCATCCCTTCAAGGCCAGACTGCCTTGCTTCCTGCCTTGTGGTTTTATTAACTTATCTTGTATTTTTATCATCAAGCTGTAAAAATTTTGAGAAAAACAATGGAATTATGTTTTTTGCAACTTTATTATTACTAAGCAATGTACCAAATTACTTTGCTTGAATTTTTCTTTTAATTCTGATTACAATTCATCAGTGGTTTCATAAGAGGAATCAGGCTAATTTAAGTAGACACCAGTGAATATATAGCTAGCACATGACAGAATCAAGATGAAGACTAAGTTTGACATCATTTTCAACAGCACTAATTTGCCAGTCTACCATACTGTCAGGGAGAATTTTGTTCAGTCACTCAGTTGCGTCCCACTCTTTGTGACCCCATGGACTGCAGCATGCCGGACTTCCCCATCTTTCACTATCTCCCGGCGTTTGCTCAGACTCATGTCCATTGAGTCAATGATGCCATCCAACCATCTCATCCTCTGTTGCTCCATACTCTTCCTGCCTCAATCTTTCTCAGCATCAGGGTCTTTTCCAACGAGTTGATTCTTCACATCAAGTGGTCAAAGTTTTGGAGCTTCAGCTTCAGCATCAGTTTTCCAATGAATATCCAGGACTGAGTTTCCTTTAGGATTGACTGGTTTGATCTCTTTGCTGTCCAAGGGGCTCTCAAGAGTCTTCTCCAGCACCACGATTTGAAAGCATCATTATTGGCACTCAGTTTTCTTTTTTCAGGTCTTCCCATGGTGGCCTCAGATGGTAAAGCATCTGTTTGCAATGCAGGAAACCTGGGTTGATCCTGGGTTGGGAAGATCCCCTGGAGAAGGAAATGGCAGCCCACTCCAGTATTCTTGCCTGGAAAATCCCATGAACGTTGAAGCCTCATAGACTATGACAATCCATGGGGTCGAAAAGAGTCGGACACGACTGAGCGACTTTACTTTCAATTTCTTTCACTTTTCTTTATGGTCCAACTTTCACATTCATACATGACTACTAGAAAAAACTATAGCTTTGACTAGATGAACCTTTATCAGCAAAATGATGCCTCTGCATTTTAATATGCTGTCTAGGTTTGTCAGAGCTTTTCTTCCAAGGAAACATTTGCAAGCATCTTTTAATTTTGTGGCTGCAGTCACCATCTGCAGTGATTTTGGAGCCCAAGAAAATGAAGTCTGTCCTTGTTTTCATTTTTTCCCCATCTATTTGCCATACAGTGATGGGACCAGATGCCACGATCTTAGTTTTTTGAGTGTTGAGTTTTAAGCCAGCTTTTTTCACTCTCTTCTTTCACCCTCATCAATGAGGCTCTTTAGTTCCTCTTTGCCCTCTGCCATTAGGGTGGTATCATCTGTATATCTGAGGTTGCTGATATTTCTACTGGCAACCTTGATTCCAGGTTTTGATTCATCCAGCCTGGCATCTCACTTGATGTACTCTGCATATAAATTAATAAGCAGGGTGACTTAATCCTTTTGATTTGGAGTAGGTTCTGTTGATCATTTTGGAAATAGATTAATCAAGTCAGGAATTTCAAAGATAAATGAGAAATAGCTCATTGTGACTCAAGCATTCTTTGCCCCCACTTTAAGTTGCATCTCTCTCCATCTTTTACTCAGGTTTTTCACTCAGGAACCCATCTTCAAAAACAAGATGGCTCCAAGAATAAGGCAGGCTAGTCTCTTGGTAATGAAATAGGTTATCCCAGTATATATGAATGAAATGGGTAATGTCAATCCTCAGTGTCCAATCTCAATCCTCATTAAGTCTGGAGTGGGTGATGTTGATGTATAAATTCTGTTGCACGTGAATAGATACTCCTCTATTCTGCTTTCCACTCCACTTTCTTTTTTTTTTTTTCCATTTTTTTTTTATTAGTTGGAGGCTAATTACTTTACAGCATTGCAGTGGTTTTTGTCATACATTGAATTAGCCATGGATTTACATGTATTCCCCATCCCGGTCCCCCCTCCCACCTCCCTCTCCACCCCATCCTCTCTGGGTCCTCCCCAGTGCACCAGGCCTGAGCACTTGTCTCATGCATCCAACCTGGGCTGGTGATCTGTTTCACCCTAGATATACATGTTTCGATGCTGTTCTCTTGAAACATCCCACCCCGGTTCTCCCATAGAGTCCACAAGTCTGTTCTATACATCTGAGTCTCTTTTTCTTTTTTTGCATATAGGGTTATCGTTACCATCTTTCTAAATTCCATATATATGTGTTAGTATACTGTAATGGTCTTTATCTTTCTGGCTTACTTCGCTCTGTATAATGGGCTCCAGTTTCACCCATCTCATTAGAACTGATTCAAATGAATTCTTTTTAACGGCTGAGTAATATTCCATGGTGTATATGTACCACAGCTTCCTCATCCATTCATCTGCTGATGGGCATCTAGGTTGCTTCCATGTCCTGGCTAATTATAAACAGTGCTGCGATGAACATTGGGGTGCACGTGTCTCTTTCAGATCTGGTTTCCTTGGTGTATATGCCTAGAAGTGGTATTGCTGGGTCATATGGCAGTTCTATTTCCAGTTTTTTAAGAAATCTCCACACTGTTTTCCATAGCGGCTGTACTAGTTTGCATTCCCACCAACAGTGTAAGAGGGTTCCCTTTTCTCCACACCCTCTCCAGCATTTATTGCTTGTAGACTTTTGGATAGCAGCCATCCTGACTGGCGTGTAATGGTACCTCATTGTGGTTTTGATTTGCATTTCTCTGATAATGAGTGATGTTGAGCATCTTTTCATGTGTTTTTTAGCCATCCGTACGTCTTCCTTGGAGAAATGTCTGTTTAGTTCTTTGGCCCATTTTTTGATTGGGTCATTTATTTTTCTGGAGTTGAGCTGGAGGAGTTGTTTGTATATTTTTGAAATTAATCCTTTGTCTGTTGCTTCATTTGCTATTATTTTTCTCCCAATCTGAGGGCTGTCTTTTCACCTTGCTTATAGTTTCCTTTGTTGTACAAAAGCTTTTAAGTTTCATTAGGTCCCCAAGGAGGCAAGGATATACATGGAAAAAAGACAACCTCTTTAACAAGTGGTGCTGGGAAACTGGTCAACCACCTGTAAAAGAATGAAACTAAGAACACTTTCTAACAACCATAACAACAAAATAAAACTCAAAATGGATTAAAGATCTAAATGTAAGACCAGAAACTATAAAACCGAAGGGGCTGGGCAGGGCTCCCTGAGGCAAGTCGTTATGTATGCTATGAGAAGAAAAGCAAAGTAAGAATTAATCGTCACAGATGCAGATCCAGTATGGATTCAAAATTAACCCTTGACAGTTGCAGAGTTACTATATGGAGTTTAAATTGAATATATTGTGCTCTTCACCTTTAGATTCTTCCTCTTCTCCTTCATCCTTTGATTTTGGAAAGGTGTCTCAATATTTTCACCTATAAAAATACAATCTGTTTCAAATGAACTGGCTATTCCCTACAGACTCCCTGATTTCAAATATAAATACAAAGCTATATATGGCAGAGAAATAGACACAAATAGCTATGAAAGAGAAGAGAGAAGTCCAGAGATAAACCCATAACTATACAATAGACAATTAATTTACAACAAAAGGAGCAAAAAAATATAAAATGGAGAAATAATAGTTTCTCTAATAAAACGAGTGTTGGGAAAACAGGGACAGCACAATGCCAAAATAAATGAAACGAAACCACCTTCTCACACCTTACACCAAAGAACAACTCAAAATCAATTAGAGATTTCTACATTATAGAAAGTGAACTTGTAGAACTCCTAGAAGAAAACGTAGACTGTAATGCTCTTTTGACAGAATCTTACGTAATATCTTTCTGTGTATGTCTTCTTGGGAAAGGAAATCAAAAGCAAAGGATAAATGAATAGAACTACATCAAATCTAAAAGTTTCTGCACATCAAAAGCCAACATCAGCAAAAAAAACACAAATGGGGGGAAATATTTGCAAATCTTATATCTGTCATAAACATATCCAAAACAGATAAATAACTCATAGAACTCAACAATAACAAAAACTCAAATTTAAAAAGCTACATGCATTCTAATGTTGACATCAGCGTTATTTACAGTATTCAAGATAAGAAAGCAACTTAAGTGTCCAACAAATAGATAAATAAAGATGTGTTTTTTTTCATGTATGTCTACCTATATACACAGGTGGAATATAAAAAAGGAATGAAGTCCTGCTGTTTGCAAACAATATGAATGGTCCGAAAGGCTAGTTATGTTAGTGAAATAAGTCAGACAGAGAAGACATAATACTGCCTATTGTTACTTATAGAGAATAAAAAAAAAATGAATTAATATAATACAAAACAGAAACAGATTTTTTCTGTGTAGAAAAAATAATAGTGGTTATCAATAAGGGAGAAAAACTGAGAGAGACTAAGATACGACTAAGGCCAAGGGGTACAATCTACTATGTATAAAATAAATAAGCTAGAAGGATATCTTGTAGAGCACAGGGAAATATTCCCATTATTTTATAACTTTGAAGCAGAGTATAATATATAAAAATTGTTAAACAAACTATGTACACTTGAAACTAATATATGTTGTAAATAAACTATACTTTAGTTATAAAAATAAAATAACAGAACATTAACTTATTTCATTTTTTATAACATATATGGTAAATTACTTAATCCACTGTAGTTCCTTATCCTTTTAAATTTGTAGTTTAACATCTCGCATTTTTTGTCCGCTGAACGACACTTCTTGTTTTTTTTACTGTGTTAAGTTTTTTAGAACATCCTTTTTATGCTGCTGTTGTTGCTAAAACAATCGCTTTAGTAGTGTCGACTCTGTGCAATACCATAGATGGCCAGCCCACCAGGCTCCCCCGTCCATGGGATTATGCAGGCAAGAACACTGGCGTGGGGTGCCATTGCTTTCTCGTATCTCAAATGAGTACATAGAAATTCCTTTCTTTCTCTGTCAGAATACCCTTTTTCTGTTAGATTCACACATACTGCAATTATGATATATAAAATTTTATAATTCTTATTTGCACAAAATGGTAATTAGTGATAAAATTAGCTGAAGACAATTTCCAAATGATGATGAAGATATTTCTTGCTTTAGCAGGTAAGTGCAATAGATAGGCTTGTGCAGTTTACATTATATAGGGTCTATAAAAGTAAAAATAGGTTGATATATCTACTGAGAACTATTTTGTGATCAGCACCTGAAAAGTGTTTGCACTGTAATTACACATCAGTTCAGTTCAGTCGCTCAGTCGTGTTCCGACTCTTTGTCTCGACCCATGAACCTCGCAGCACGCCAGGCCCTCCCTTTCCATCACCAACTCCCGGAGTTTACTCAAACTCATGTCCATCGAAGTCGGTGATGCCATCCAACCATCTCATCCTCTGTCGTCCCCTTCTCCTCCTGCCCCCAATCCCTCCCAGCATCAGGTCTTTTCCAATGAGTCAGCTCTTCGCATGAGGTGGCCAAAGTATTGGAGTTTCAGCTTCAGCATCAGTCCTTCCAATGAACACCCAGGACTGATCTCCTTTAGGATGGACTGGTTGGATCTCCTTGCAGTCCAAGGGACTCTCAAGAGTCTTCTCCAACACCACAGTTCAAAAGCATCAATTTTTCGGCGCTCAGCTTTTCTTCACAGTCCAACTCTCACATCCATACATGACCACTGGAAAAAACCATAGCCTTGACCAGATGGACCTTTGTTGGCAAAGTAATGTGTCTCTGCTTTTTAATATGCTGTCTAGGTTGGTCATAACTTCCCTTCCAAGGAGTAAGGTTCTTTTAATTTCATGGCTGCAGTCACCATCTGCAGTGATTTTGGAGCCCCCAAAATAAAGTCATGACACTGTTCCCACTGTTTCCCCATCTTATTTCCATGAGGTGATGGGACCAGATGCCATGATCTTAGTTTTCTGAATGTTGAGCTTTAAGCCAACTTTTTCACTCATACTCTTTCACTTTTATCAAGAGGCTTTTTGCTGCTAAATCCAATTAAATGAGAATTTACATTCATTCTGTATTTATTATTTGAAGAGTTCATATAGTAGGTTCACATGAGCGGGCGGGCCCATGGGCAAGGGTTGAAAAATACAAAGAAATATTATTTTTCCCTTTTTCTGAGATTAACAAATTGGGCTAAGGTTGCCAAAATTAAAAACAGAATGCTCAATTAAATTGAAATTTTAAATAAACAACGCAATTTATCAAAAGTACTGAGAATCCTGTATTTTTTTGCTGATCTGGAAACCCTTTAAATTGGAGGGCATGAACCGGATAAAAAAGTGTTAACCATACAAGTGCAGTGAACAGTAACTTACATATTTTAATTTTGTAAGGTTTTCATGCTCAGGCAGATATTTAAGAATTTCAGAATAGTAAAGTAGATCTGGTTACCTTCTTCTGCCATCATTTCAGGTGATGGTCTTACTTAAAGTCTGAGGACCTGCTCATTTTTGGTAAATTATCTTATGAGAATATCATCTTTTTTGTTTCTCCCATTTGGGGGAAATGACTACAGAACAGAAGTTCTGCATCTGACCAATGGTAGTGTTTGGTGCCTATTTGTATTGTGGGAACTGGACAAAGAAAATGAAATCGGGAAGCATGAATAGGAATAAATGTCTGTGCCTTAGTTTACTTCTGTAGAGGAGTGGACCAGAGACAGAGAAATAGGAAGAAAAATGTGAAAGATACATTATGACACTGCAATTGGTTGGCAAGCAAAGAAAGAATAAACCTTGGTCCTGAACAAACTAACTTTGTTAGAAAACAGCTCTTCACTGGGTCCAGATTTTTTAAAAACATAAGCTTCAGGGGACCAAAAATTTCAACAAATATAAAGTCGGGTGCCGCGTGGGGCTGTGGAGAGACGCCGACCCAGAGGCTGTCTCCTCTTAGAGCATTTCGTGCACAGTTTTAAGCGCCCGTGTTAGTTCACCAACTGGGCGGAGCTGGTGCGGAGTGTGGGGCAGTTAGTCTCCCAAACCCGCAGGAGTCCGCGGGCTTCGACAGCGACGCGGGCGAGTGCCGCGCGGTGACCGAGCTGGGGCGGCCTCAAGCCGAGCGCTTGGGAAAAGCCAGAAGACGTCCTGCAGCGGAGGGAGCCGAGGTGGACGCGGTGTGTGCAGACACATCTACAGGACTGGTGAGAGCTTTTCCGGTGCAGCGGCGAGGTGAGCGCGGGTGGGCGGGTGTGGTGTGTGTGTATGTGTGTGTGTGTGTGTGTGACAGAGAGAGAGAGTGGGAGAGAGAGATAATGGACAGATACAGAGATACTTGACTGAATCCAGATGAGTGTATACAACCGGACCCAAAAAGATACAGAGATATTTGACTGAAACGGGATAAGTGTATACAGTGGGAAACCACTAGAAATCAGGAGAGCCTGCTGAGAGGAGACAGTATGTGAATCTGTCATGACCGTGAGGGGCGACTGTGTGAGTGTGCCCTGTGAGGTGAGGTTTTGGGAGAGAGTGTGTGCCCTTTCCCGGGGAGTATCCCGGGGTCCGAGAGGAGTGGGAGGGTGGAGAGGTGGAGGGGAGCCGTGCCGGAGGGAGGCTGCAGGCATCTTGGTGTCTGTGGGAGAGGAGAGGGGAGGGGAGGAAAGGCTGACAAGGGTGGGTGTTCAGAGGGGCCAACTTCTAGGTGTCTTTGTTGGCAGGAGGGTTTAGGGGGGGAGCGGTGGGAAAAATAAAGGATTGGAAGCAGGTGAGGAAAAAGTCACAAGCTGCTCTTGGCACCACCCTCTTAATATGACATCACAGAAAGAGTGTGCAGGCATCTGTGTGCAGGAGTGTTACATTGAGAAAAACATATCAGACTATTTTTGAAAGGAAGGGGAGAGAACCTCTGTAGCTCCTCTGATCTTTCTGAGACTACTTTTCTGTCTAAATCTTTTCCTTTTTCCTCTTTAGGTCTGTGTATTTTTAATGGGTTTAAATGATTGTGTAACCCAATTTTTAATGAATTTTTTTAAAT
>JAJLRB010003062.1:0-11174 GCA_020976825.1 Odocoileus hemionus | reverse complement strand
GCATGTTTTAGAAATTAATTATCTCCCAATCATCTGGCCCTGTTTTCTCTCCTAGTCATAGGTTTTATGGTATTGGTGTTTTATTTGCAAGCCGGCAGCCGATGGCGTTTTGCAGACCTGAGCTGCATAGTAGCCATAGAGCTGGGCCTTAGGGCCTACATGAGCAGGGTTGGCTACATTCTACAGTCACACCTGCTCTCATGACCGGTTGAAGAGAATGTTTACGGTAGTCTCTATTTTGCAAGCAGCTTGCAGCGATATCTTATCTGCTAAATATGGAGTATAATAGTGCCAAGCGCTCATATGAATTGTTATAGTGATGAATTTAAGCCTAACTGAACTCAAGGGGGGATTGGAGATTATACACATATAAGATTTAATTAATAAATATTTACGGTCTATATAATATCGTATAGCTATGATAGGGTTTACATGGAGGTTTAAGAGAACATTCATAGGCCACGTGAACATTGAATACTTTAAATCCCAAATCTGCTTGCTTCTTGCTCAGCAGAAATTGATGCAGGACTGATTGTATGACCATTGTGGGAAAAAGGTTGCATAAAGTATGATTTTATCAAGAAACTGATTTCTAGTGCTTTTCTCTTCAGGTTACACTCACCTGTAGCATACAGATACAAATAGCTTTACCTCATGAGCACAGTTTTTGTTGTGAGGCGGAGTCAAATAATTAATCAATGTAGAATCACCAGAATATGCTTTAGTAAGACACAGTAGTTAAGTGCTACTTCTGGAACCGACATGGCATCACAATGTTCTGGGGGCATGGAAACAGAAAAAGACGTTTCACTACACAGAACACCCCCATTAGCCCTCCCAGACCTTGCATTAAACCTACTTGCTTCATCTCCATAAAGCTCATGCTTACTGTCCAAACCGTCACAGTGTGGGCTTCTTTAAGAACTGACAATTGAGATTAGCCTTTGCTGACTGGGTCATCACTGGTCCAGGCTCTGTAGCTTATTTATAACCTCACCTTGACCTGATACGGTGGTTCCTAGCATCGATACCTGCCTGCCGCAAGTGAGTTTTTCACTGATGATGAGTTTTCCCAATGGCTCAAACTTCCTTTAAGTCTCAGTAAGAGGGACCAGATAAAACCCCCGCCCTCCAGGCTGTTACCTTCGGATCCCACCCCCGAGGCCTTACCTGCACACGGATCCATAGGGAGCAGACCACCTGAGATGACAGAGCTTGTTTTGCCCTCCGCCGTTGGTCTATACCATTTATTTCCCTAGGTAATTACTCCACATCCTAATGATATCGCAGCAGGAATAATTCCCTAGGATGTTCTCCAACACCGGGTGCCAGGCACTGTTAAGTGCTTGGTTTGTGTGAACTTATTCCTATTTAATCCTCATAGACAATCTAAGGGTGTAGGGATACTGTGCGAGTTTCATCATCTGCATTGTTCACAGATGAGAAAACACAGGAACGCAGAGGGCGTCAAGATAACTCGCCTAAGGTCACACAGCCTTGAAATGGCTAGAAAGAATCAGGGCACTCAAACCCATGTCCTGTCCCTCTTTCACTACCTAATAGTATTGCTACTTTATCCACGAGATGGCACAGCATCATCTCACCAGGTGTCGATATCCTGGAGACAGCACATGGAGCGAAAACTGATTGCGTCGTCTAGTGAACCTGAAGCCCCCCCCCCCCGTCTTATCAACTAACCAGTACTTTTGTACTCTTTCACTATTGCCATCTTACCTACCCCTGCCTTCTTTTTTTTTTTTTTTTTCAGTGACACTGGTATATAATGTCCATTGGAAATGTGAAGGGATCTGAGAATACAGAGTTACAACATTGTTCTTGAAGAACCAAGTGAACAGAGCAATGATGCACTGCATGATTGGGGGACATGTGCAAGCCCAGGATCGGGCCCTGCTTCCTTTAGCAATGAGGCTTATCTCAAGCTCCACCGAGATGTGAAGGGACCAAGAAATAACAAAGTCAATGAACAGGGTCTGGTTCCTGCTTCCACGAACTTCCCCGGGGTTCCTGCCTCTGGGTTGCTGAGCCACTGGGCACAGAAAATAATAAAAAAAGTAGAAAAGCTCTTCCTTTTTGGCTGTCTGTCCTGGTCCTCCATCCAGTCCCTGGGATTTGGGTAGGGACTGGTAGGGGGAGCCTGCACACAGGAAGCTTTCTCTGTTCACCTCTTTGCGGGCCTTGCCTGCTGGGGGACTCAGCCAGGAGAAGGTATGACTACGGAGGTCACCTTTGGGAAGCAGGACCAAGGTTTCATTGCCTCCATTTTCTATGGGGAGTCGCTATGTAGAGAATTAATGACTTGCTAACTGGCAGATGTGGGTTAAAATCAAGGTACATTTCAGTCCTCTCTTTTAGAGCACATTATCTAATTCTTCATGAGCATGAGACTCCTCTCCCTTCCCTCCCCCAATCAGATTTCAGTCAGTTCAGTTCAGTTTTCAGTCGCTCAGTCAGTGTCACCGACTCTTTGCAACCCCATGAATTGCAGCACGCCAGAGCCTCCCCTGTCCAATTCACAACTGAACTCCTAGAGTTCTACTCAAACTCATGAGCCCATCGAGTCGGACTGATGCCATCATAGCCATGTCATCCTCTGTCGTCCTCCACTCCTCCTGCCCCCAATCCCCTCCAAGCTTGATGGCAGGTCTCTTTTCCATAGTCAAAACTCTTCGCATGAGGTGGACCAAAGTATTGGAAGTTTCAGCATTCAGCATCAGTCCTTCCAATGAGCACCCAGGACCTGATCTCCTTTAGGATGGACTGGGCACTGGTTGGATCTCCCTGGCCAGTCCAAGGGACTCTCAAGAGTCTTTCTCCACCACCACAGTTCAAAAGCATCAATTTTTACGGCACTCACAAGCTTTCTTCACAGTCAAACTCTCACGTTCACATACATGACAGATTTAGCAGGTCTCAAATAATGGTAAATGAAAAACTGCTTTTTTAACCAGCACATCCATGGACAGGAGGCCCCAGTTTTTGAGAAACCTCTGCTCTCTAACTACTTCTTGAATCTTCATGGTGTGATTATCTAGAAACTTTCACGGAAGAACCTATATTAAGCGGCTGCTTACCACATAACTGTGTGTTTAATCGCACTACTGGGCTCCATTGTTTAGTGGAGATTCACAGCTTTGCATGAGAATAACTGACTTTTTATTTTAAACCCTGTAATCATTCGGGTTGCTTAGATTTTTGGAAGGAAAGCTATGACAAACCTAGACAGTGTATTAAAAAGCAACAGATATCCCTTTGCTGACAAAGGTACATATAGTCAAATCTATGGTCTCTTCTCAGTAGTCATGTATAGATGTGAGAGTTGTACCATAAATTGGATGGCTAGCCTCCCGTGCCCAAAGAATTCTGTGCCTTTTGAATTGTGGTGCTGGAGAAGACTTCTGAGAGTCCCTTGGACAGCAATGAGAATCAAACCTAGTCAATTCCTAAAGCCGAAAGAATATAATCAGTCCTGAATACTCATTGGCAAGGCTGAACTGCTGAACGGTTAAGCTTAAAGCCTCCAATACTTTGGCCACTTCGCTGGCCCTCTAAGAGCTGCACTATCTTTGGAAAAAGAAAAAAAAAAAAAAAAACAAAAAAAAAAAAAAAAAAAAAAAAAAAAAAAAAAAAAAACAAAAAAAAAAAAAAAAAAAAAAAAAAAAAAAAAAAAAAAAAAAAAAATACAAAAAAAAAAAAAATAAAAAAAAAAAAAAAAAAAACGCTACGAAAGCGATGGGTGGGGGCCCAAATATTGAAGGCATAAAGGAGAAGAGGGCAGCAGTGGATGAGATGATTGGATAGCATCATCGATTCTCAATGGACAAACTCCAGGAAGACAGTGGGGGACAGGCCAGGCTTGACGCAGTGCTGCAGTCCATGGGGTTGTTAATAAAGTTCAGACACGCCACTTAGTGACTGAATAATAATCATTGGGAAAGATGGAGGGAAAACATACTAAAATAGCACTTGAATGCCTCACGGAGTTGTTACACTGGTGATGGCTGGTGGGGGCAAAGACCCTTGGCCACCCAGATTTGACTATTGCACCAAAAGTTAGACTGCCAGGTCATGGACGGAGGGGAAACTGGATTTTTATTGAAGGCCAGTGTTGGAGTCATACCAAGAAATCTGATCCCTCTGCCTTTTCTTCTCTCTAACTGGAAAAAGTCATTCATTCATTCCAAGCCTCGGTTTTTCTCCCAATTTTGAAAACAACAAGGAACATGATAAACGTGATGCATCTCTTGGCAATGCTGACAGCCCATATGCCCATCTGGCCTGGCTCATCGGGGGACAGTCTTGCCTTCCTGATGTCTCATGTCACCCTAGTTTCGGGGGGTATACGATGAGGCTGACAGGGCCGAGATTCACATTCCAGGAACGTCTCCCCAATGCTAAGTACATTATCAGACAAAAACCAGAGACACCTACCTGCCCTGTCCCATGCGAAAGAGGTAAAACAAAGCAAATATCCAAGATTATTGCAGGTTAATTTTTTGTTCAGGAGGACAATGACCAGCTCTGTCCAGAAGGCACTTTCCCTGTTGTTGCCAAGCTTTCAGATCACACCAGTAGAATAAAGATTAGGTGGTCCGACCGATTCCAGCGAAATTGACCCCCACATGTTGAAACTATTACAAAGTAATGAGAGGGTGGGGAGTGGCCTGAAGAGGATAGCAGACAAAGCACAGTCAGGAGCTGAGAGATGGCAAACATTTTTAGAAGTAAAATAGTGGAAAATAAAAGCAAAAATCTATATGGGAAGAACGCCAGATTGACAACACTAAAAAATAAAAAGGTTACAGATCGTCACTCGAGTTGTAGCAGTCACATTTTGTCCTCCTAAATCTTGTAATAACCTCAGCATAGGCATCCCGTTAAAATATCTTCTTCCTAGACTGTCCAAGGCGTGTGAACCACCAAGGATTATCTTAATTTAGTCTACCAGAATAGCTAAAAATAACACACACAGCATCTTATAGTATTTGCTGTGCATGCCAGTCATAGATTCCTAAGCCATGCCATATATACTATGAGAACATGGTACAATCCTGAAGAAGCCTGAAGAATGCATGACACTATTTATTTCTCATATTATGTGAGGAAAACCTGGTTTTTTGTTTTCCCCCCCCCCCCCCCCCCCCCCCCCGCGGGAAGACAAAAAATGACAGATGAAATGTTCCGCAAGTTAGTGAGCGTTGTACTCATTAGAGCGGGCATTGGACTCAGTGGGTCTAGATCCCAGCGTTGACGATTACATGCATCCTTGCTGGCTCCGCAGTGTGACATCACTGCCCGGACTGCAACAGGAGGTTAAATCATGTCTGAGGATGCAGCAGCCCAAAGGAAACATCCAGAAGACCCATAATAACTCAACTTCCCTGAGACTGTGAAATCTAGCCACTTGAAGTGCTCCCGAGCGGGCAATTACCACAATGCAAACAGACTTAAGGTGTGAGAAGCCCTATCTATCATTCAATGTCAACTTCTGATAGGCTCGCTTCACTGACGCAGTTATTTTGCCACCCCCATTGTTTCAGAAGCTAGCATTGTTTATTTTCACAGCTAGACGAGTGAGCGTTAAGAGCGCAAAACAGATTAAATAGTGTCTTCTAAATGGTACCGAATAAACCAGATTAACGCACACGATTAGGACTAATACATACACATGGACTCTTATAGTTCAGACTTACAGGAAAGGAAGGGAGAATTCTGATGCATCACTATTTATTATCAAAAAGAATTATTAGGACTTTAATTATTTTTAGGACTCTTTATCGCTAAGTGAATAAGCCATATCAAAGTCACAAAAAGACAAATATTTGACATGAGTGTCATCTTTGTATGAATTTGGTACTTTCAACGAGTCATCAAAATCAATTGGAGTCAGAAAGCCTCTAAGAACAAGCTTTTAGTTCTAGAGTACTTGGGTTAGGGTCCTTTGTGGGGCAGAGGTGGTTTTGTTTATAATTGATTCAGGCAACTTTTACCGTTTTGCAAGATGGTTTTTGCAGATTTAATATTGGTGGGAACAATGTTGAATAGTATATCAAAGCCCTGCTGAACTATGGCAACACTTAAAAATGCGGTGGACATTGGCGTCAATATTTTTGCTAACAGAATTAATCAACAGATCATAGTTTCTTAATGTAACATTAGTATAGCTAAATTGGGAGCTGAAGTGGGCAGCTCTAGAGAGCCGTATCCGCCTTTATAAGACGCAGTTTCAGAAGGGACCATCTTTCCAATGGAGAGTTTGCCAGTTACAGCTCTGAACTGGCATGAAAATCGACGATACAAGAATCTCACACTCCCACAACCAATATATAATTATATCTCTGAATTGGATCGCATACTAGTGAAAGGGCGAAAGTGGCGAGAAATAACAGAGAGCCCCTACCCCTTCCGCCCTCCCCTGTACGAGGCCCTTTCACGGACATGGAATGCGACTTGGTAGCGAATTAAATGCAGGAAGATCATCCTGCGTCCCCTTTTCTTTTGAATAATTAGGCTTGTATTGTGCAGGGAGCTTTGTTATTGCGGATAATACACTGAGCCGCTTAGAGCTGGCCCATCTAGTGGAAGGGCGGTAACATTGACTGCAGCCGACCTAGAATCGCTGGGAATCTTCTGCGTATCAGATCGGTAAGGCTGTGCCCACCGTCGCTTCCCCCCCACCCCCCACTCCCCCCGCCACCCATTGCACAACGACCCCTATCTATGTCTAGTGTCTGATCTTATCTCCCCATATGCTGTAGAGATTTTGCCGTAAGTAGATTCTCCTGTGCCCTGACTGTCCATAGAACTCATCCCTCTGAAAAGTCAACTGTTTCCACCACTCTGTTTACAAAGAAGAAAAGATGCTGCGATAGAATTGCAAGGGGTAGTCATCCTCGCCATGTAATTAGCAAATTTGGAAGAAGCAGCTCCAAGCAAGTATTCAAACTTCCCAAATTCAAGCGAGAGGATAATATGAAATAAAAAGACAATGATCCTAGAGTCAAACAACGAACAGATATCATATAACTAAAATATATGCTAACTGGATTAGGAAATTCACTAAACGCCATCAAAAAAAATCCTGAAATTAAGAGCTAGATATTTTAAAATGAACATCAATATTGTGACGAAATAATATGTACTTTCTCTCCAAATACACTAGTCAAGATGTAGAGAAAGAAAGAAAGAAAATGAAGTATCGCTCAGTCATTGTCCTAAATACTTCTTAAGTGCCGTAGCCTTCACTGCAGACTGTAAGCCCTTACCAGGTTCCTACTGCCGCCCATTGGGAATTTTCCCAAATCCAGTTGTTACCTGGAATTAGGTTGCCATTTCCTTCTCCACAGATTACAAGAAAAGAATCACAAACATTCATTCTCTGCATAAAAGACCCATGACAATGCCACAGGAATCTATACTAAAAGCTACAACAAAAAATAAAGGGCTAGCGAAATCAAGCAAACCCTCCCACCCACACCGAATTCTACGACACAATAAAATAGTCGGACATATACTTAAATAATGAAAATCTCCAACCAGGAAAATCTTATCCCCGGACAAGCATTTACTCCTAGATGACCTAAGAAACTCTCGATGTACTCCGTAACAACATCCTTTATGACAGCTTGAGACATATGATAATTGGATGAATCACGTATCCGAGCACTAGTAGCCACCTAGAAATATCCTTTTAAAAATGTCCTAGAAGCTAGAAAAAAATTACAAGAAGATATAAATGATAAACTAGCAACACATAAGGCCTATCCTTCTCTATGTTCAATCTGATGTCAGGCTCTTAGTGATAAAGCATTTTGGTTACAATAATTAAACGATATTTAGTCCCTATACTTATCTCAGATCAGTAAATCAATTACTAATATTGATTCATTGTAAATTTATAGATGAAAAAGCTGAGACCCCCCAAGACACAGAAAAGATGAGAATCACATACTGTCCCCATGAGATTTAACATATACCAGTAAAGAAGCACCCGCTCATGGATCGCATAGAGAGTACCTAAGGAAAGAAGATCCCAATGATTACCACAAGAGATCAAGGGGGTGAGCTAAGCTCCCATTAACTTCCCAAGCCCACAAAACAACCTGGCGTAATTTGTTTTACAAAAGCTTGGGTCCGATAACCCATGGCCCCTTTCAAACTATATCAACCTGTGATTTATAACATGAACACAAATTAACACCTTTTGAAATGTGTTTTAGTCCTGATGCTCCTGGTTAAAAAAAAATTTATTCCGTTTGAGGAGCACATGTCCTGCGCAGTGGCTCAAAAAGTGTTTTATCAAATGGTGTTGTCAGTTTATAGGGTTGAAGCTCCAACCCTAGAAGTCGGAAAATTCATTAAAAGATGGGAAAAAGAACAAAAAAAAAGCAAAAATAAAAAAAAAGCCAAAGAAAAAATAAAAGCAGGGAATGTTCCTAGTGATTTCCAGAGTAATGACGTGCTGTACCCAGGAGTGTAATTTGGTCGAATGAATCCCATTTATGGTCACCACTTCCCTCCCACATTTGTGACATATTCTCAAAGGCTCTGGACATTTGTGTAAAGCAGTTTCCGGCGGATGATTTTCCCACGGAAATCAGAAAAAATTGTGGACAGGGAAATATAGCAGACATGGGATTTACTCACCGAATGATAAACAATAGACTCCTAAACTCAAACTCAGTGTAGCTTGGGAAGAATAAAATTGCGATAAGCACGAAGCACAAAAAGTGGTTGCTCCTTGGGGACTTCATGTCTATTCAAGTTTGATGGTGTTGCCTTGCCTGAAATGGAAATAAGATGGTTTAGAGATAGAGTGGTGTGTTTATCAAACTTAGAAAAGGAGACTAGGAAACGCTGTCTCAAAAAATCATCCCTGCAAATGGACATTTTCAGTGGAGGGTGAGAAAAGGAAAAAGCTTTAAAGACAGCAACTGTAGAAAACAGTGTCCACTCCAGACCTCTGGGGTGATGAAAGGAATTAATGTCAGGAATAGATGGTGGCTGGGGAAGACCGGGGATAGGTACCTGCGAACGGGACAAAAGTACAGATCTTTAGGTAAACTTCCTAGAGAAAGAGAGAAGGAGAGAGTAAGAGGAAATAAAAGGAGAAAGAGGAAAGGACTACTCAGTATGAAAATTTAACGGATTATTGCTCAGTACATATGAACAAAAGGATTCAGAAAACAGTACTTTCCTTAGCTACATGCAACATACTATGATGTTTTCAATTCTGTTTCTATTCTCTTACCTATGTCTTCTTTTAAACCTGGCAACAATCTATTAAACTGACTTTCGTGTGTGTGTTTCATCACTAAGTCCTGTCTGACTCTTCTGCAACTCCATGTCTAAAGCCCGCCACGCTTCTCTGTCCATGGGATTTCCAGGCAAGAATACTGGAATGGGTTGCCATTCCCTTCTCTAGGGGCTATTCTTGACCCAGGGATCGAACTCACATCTCCTGTATTGCAGGTGGATTCTTTACTACTGAGTCACCAGGGAGACCCCTAAATTGACTTTAAGACCCCTGCTAAGGGCTACGCCAATTAGTATGAAAAATTTCTGGAACTGGTCACTCAAAATACAAGATATATTTTTAGAGATTTTAGGTATATATACATAACGAACTATTAATAGATTAATATATCATACATTGACTCTCTTGATTGTTATCGCTTCACAACTCGGTAAAAAACAAGACATCTTTTCTGATGACAAAGTATTAATCACGGTGCATTTGAAAAGTTAGAGAATCACATGAAATATAATCCCAGATTACCTATGGGTCTAGGGACGCCAGGACCCTAACTATTCTTCATCTTTCCATTACTGTGTCGTCTTTTTTAAAATCCATAATTATTTGTGAAAGAGAGTCTATACTTGACAAAGGGTGCAGGAGATAGGATACACAAATTAATTGTCTAATCTGTGGCTTGCCCTGAGTGGCTCAGGGGTAAAGAATCCACACCTGCCAAGCGCAAGATGGGGACAGAAATTTTCTTTTATCAGTTTTTGTTCAGGTGACACGGTTTTAGATCCCCGGTGCCAGGAAGAATCTCACATGTGTCTACAGAGTAACTAAGCCTGTGGGCCACAATTTTTTTATTTCCTTATTGTGATCTTGGTGCTCTAGATCCTGGGAATCTACAACTACTTGTAAAGCGCCACGAGCCGTTCAACTCCCGAAGGCCCATCTATCTCTGCAACAAGAACTACAAGCCACTAGCAATGAGAAGCTCTCAGTAGGCTGCAACATAAACAGTAGCCCCACTCACCACAACTAGAGAAAGCCCGTACAGCAGTGAAGCCCAGCAAAAGCCATAAATAAACAAACAAAATTATAGGAAAAAAAAAACTAATCTAATTGTATCCTTGAATAAGTCACTTATCTTCTCTGAATCCAGTTTATCTGTCTATGAAATGAGGATACTTAGACCTCCTCTAATTCCCTCACAGACTTTTCTGAGGCTCAAATGTGATTAAAAGCCACGCAGAGCTTCAGGGATGCAGCTGCGGTGGAACCCACCCCGACAGCGGAATCCAGAGGGCAGCCATCAGGAAGGGCAGGCACTGGTCCAGGCATTGCCAGGAGCATCAGAGGACTTGGCTAGGATGGCACACAGAGAGACAGCCAAGGCTTCCATGCCAGCAAAGGGTCGTGTTTCAAGCACCAGTTGTTGGCTGCCTCCTTTTCCTTCTTCCCCAGTGGGAAAGAAGGAAGCGTAAGGCCTGGAAAACTGACCCAATTTGCAGATCTGGCAATGAAATACATTTTTTAAATTCTGCAACTCAATGGCTTTTGGAAAATGCTTCGCAATTTAGGTTACAGGAATAGATATTTAAGGCCAGATGCATCTACCATAGGGAAAGCACAGCAACTCATTCCTTGCTGAAAAGCAGTAGGCTTTGGTGGGTATGGAGCAGGTGATTTAGCCTGGGGGTAACAACTGTCTGGGGGATGAATCAGGTATTTCAGAAGCAATTTAATCTTTTTAGGCATCCACTTTCTGCCTGTACTAACTGGTTCCATTTTGAAGCAGTTAATCAGAAGAGAAAAGTTAGTAGCTGAATAGTTAATGAGTCTCCCTTAATACTTGAGAGCCAGGAAGGGACTCAGGTATTAAAGGATTTGAGTTGATGCACATCTTTTTTATCCT
>JAJLRB010003061.1:0-11177 GCA_020976825.1 Odocoileus hemionus | reverse complement strand
GCATGTGATGTGTCATCAAACCCAGTGATCAATTACACCACATCCAGTCTCTGGATCACATCACACACACTATATGTATGACATCATATTCAGCATGCATGACATGGCAATGAACTCTATGACATCAGACCCCTATACGTATTGACATCACATCTCAGTATATTAATGACATCATATCAATATCTATGATATCACACACACGTGTTTTCATGCCCAAACAACGGCTATTCCTGACATCACACCCATTTATATTTGCATCAAAAACCCCTCTATCATGTCCACACCCGATTTATGATGACAAACAGAAGAAAGGGAAGTAAATCATTTTTTGGCTATTATAAATCAAAACACTTTCCCACAAAAACTCACATTCACAAGTTATGCCCATCAAGGGCCCCATATTTATGACATCACCCCCACGCATTCATGACATCAGATCTTCGAAAATTTTACTTACAAACCATGGTAAATGCCCTCATCCCCTCCCACCAATATATCACCCCCCACTTTTTTTGTCCAAAACCCCTATATCCACTTTATAAAAACCATTTTTGGGATACATCACACCCAAATATCCTTTGGGGAAATAATATCCACTCCCCTTTTACATCAAATTTCCTTTTTATAAAAACAAAACCATTTAATTTTTATGATTCAAGTCCCCAATTTTTACATCAATCCACTCTTTTAACCCCCACGGCACGGAAATTTTGTGCATCCACCCCTCTACCCGAATATCACAGCCAAAAAATTGTATGAATCACACCCAAATATTTTGGACATCAAACCACTCTATTTTATGACATCAAAACCGTTTTTGACCCACAACATGTTGTTGATAAAACCCCAACCCTCAGCATTTCATGACAATATTTGCACTACAGATAAATCTCATCCAGCAAATCTAAGAAAACCCTCAGTTTTTTTAAATGTCCACCCAATTTAAGGCTGACATCACCCCCACCCCTTCAACACCCCACCCACTGTTCTTTGCCTCGCAACCTCTAAAAGGGATATAAACAGCCATTTTTTGTATGAAATCACACCCACTATAGGGGGATATCCACCCCAAAATAAACATCCATCCACTGAAAAACCCAAATCACAAATCCTGGACTTATGACCCACAACCTCTACATACCCCAACCCACATCCAGTATGAGGGAAACATGACCTACACATGTGACCCCAAAAACCAAATTTTGTCGCCCTTTAACACCCACTTTATTAACAACTTAACCCCCATTTCTCTGAAATTACATCACACCCGGCATGGGTAAAACATATTGGCACTTTTGTTAGACGTCACACCCTCCACTTATGAATCACAAAAAAAATTTTAAGACATCAAAACCCAGAATTTGACATTAACCAAAGGTATCTCTTAAACACACCCCACCTATGGAAAATATCCTACAATTTTATTTATGAATCTCCTCAATTTAATATGACGACATCATATCCTTTTTGCATAATACACCCGTTCATTTAAATTTGTAGGTCGCAGAAATTTTTCCTTGTTCTCACCACATCTTTCCATCATATCAAAACCCTTTGGTATTATGACATCAAAACCAAACATATTTTTTTAACACATAAAACAAAGGGGAAAACACCCAACACTTTTTATGAGCCCCATCCACCACATTACTTATAAAGAAAAATGCACTGACCCCATATATTACCCCCATTCGCCCATTGCACCCACAGTATCTGTGTCATCACAACCACCCCTATTGATGATCTCTGAACCCTGTAATATGAAAATCACCCCCCCAGTTTTGTATGAAAATCCTTTAGACCTTTTAATAAGTAAACATCCCCCTTAAGGTTTTTTCAAAACCCGTTTTAGTCATAAACTTTGCATCCACTAATTTCCAGATATCACACTCACTAAAATTGACACACACCCCCAAAAAAAACAGGAGTTATTTCCCAAATTTCACCCACAAAAATCGACACTGCATGCATTGTATCTGTTTTTAAAAAACCCAGGGGATAAATTAAAAACCCCCTCCACCCTCGGGAAATCACATCACACCACTATTTTAAATGCCATCATATTCAGCTTTCATAAATTGGAAAAGAAATTTAAACATCAGCCCCCAAACGTATGACATCACATCCTTTATATTAAGCCCTCATACCCCAATACTATGAAATACAAACACTGCTTTCATGACAAACAACGGCTATTCCTGACATCACACCCACTATATTGACAAATCAAAACCCACTTATCAGTGTCTCACACCCGATGTAAGATGCCCCATAACAAAGCATGGAATTCATCCCCCTTTTTGGCTTTTAGGGAAATCATACACACCCCAAAAAAGAACTCACTTTTCACAAGTTAAAACATAAAGGTCATATTTTTTAAACATAAACCCCCACTGCATTCAGACATAAAGATCCCCTAAAATAACTTTAAAACCCAGGTGAATAAACTTTTAACCCCCTTTCACCTATGATTCAAAACCCCCCTTAGGTGTAATCACACCCAAAAATTCCATTTTAAATAAAAACCATGTTTTCTGACATCACACCCAAATATCCCCGTGACATAATTTTGCACTGCATATAAACATCACAATCCCCTTTATTTTACATCACAACCACTTAATTTATGACTTAAAAGGTCCCCCAATATGACACCCAATCCACTTTTCTTTTTTCACGTCACGTATCGTTCATCACACCCCTCTACAATTCACGGGCCAATATATTTTTATAATCAAAACCCAAATATCTGGAAAAATCATACCCCACTCTATTTTTTGACAAAAATGGGCCATTTAAAAAGACCCACAACCCCTGGGGTGTTGATAAAACCACCCCAGCATTTGCATGACAATTTTTGCACAACAGATACACCCTCATCCATGCTACCCAAGAAAAATTCAGTATTTTTCATGTCCCCCCCCAACTTGGGCCCATGACATCACCCCCACTCTATCAGACATCCCACCCAACTGTGTCTTTGTCATCGCAACCTCTCAAGGGATATCACAGCCGTTTTGTATGACATCACACCCACTTTTGGGTGATACCCTACCACTAATATAACAAAACATCCACTGT
Organism: Odocoileus hemionus; assembly: GCA_020976825.1. Classification (NCBI taxonomy): domain Eukaryota; kingdom Metazoa; phylum Chordata; class Mammalia; order Artiodactyla; family Cervidae; genus Odocoileus; species Odocoileus hemionus. Next base: position 8,096 of record JAJLRB010003061.1, on the reverse strand, counting down.
TTAATTCCCATCACAATCCTGGACTTATGACAGACAACCCCCAAAAATTCAACACACCCTTAGGGAGGGAAACAAGACACTACACAGGTGACAACAAAACCACTATTGTGCGCCCTTAAACCCACTTATTGACAACATCACACCCATCTCTGTATGACATCACACCCGGCATGGGTAAAACATGTTTGGCACAAAGGTAACGTCCCCACCCCCCCTTTATACATCCCCACCAACATTTTTAAGCCCAATCACACCCAGCATTTTTTGACTTTATATCCAGGGTATCTCGTCATCACATCCACTCTAGGGATGATATCCTACTTTTGTAGTTTTTGAATCCCCCTCAATTTAATATACGCCCATCATATCCATTGCATCAAACATCAGGTTCACTCTATTTGTGGTCGAAAAAATTTACCTTGTCCACACACGCCCCTTTTCCATCAATAAAAACCCTTTTTTTGGGGGTTTTTAAAGACATCAAAACCAACTATATGTTTAACATCATAAAAACCTATGGGAAAAATCAAATGAAATTTTTTTATAAACCCCATCACCCAAAAATTACTTATAAACAGCAAATGCACTGATCCCAAAAATATTAACCCATTCTGACATTGAAATCCACAGTATCGTTCATCAAAAAACCACAAAAATTGATGATCCTAAAACCCTTTTCCTGTATAATGACACACACCCAGTTTTGTAAAAACATCTTATGCCCCAAAACCCTAACGCAAAATCCACTTTTTAAGTTTTTCACCAACCTTTTTTATCATCACATTGCACCCCACTAAAATTCAAATATCACACTCACTTTTTATATAAACATCACACCAAAAAACAATTTTAAACTGCCATCTAAACCCACAATATCTGACCTGCATCTTTGTATTGGTCATCAAACCCATTTTATCATTACCCCACTTCCAGTCTCCGGGATCACACCCCACCACTAATGTATGAAATCATATTCACCATGCTGAAAAGGCCAAGAAATCTATGACATAAAGAACCCTAAACTATGACATAACATCCGGTATATTAATGAACCTACCCCAATATCTATGATATCCACAAACACTGCTTTCATAAACAAACACAACGGCTTTTTCCTGAAACCCAAAAACCCACTATATTTGACGTCAAAAACCCCTGAAACCATGTCGTCACACCCCGATGTATCGAGGACAACAGAAAAAGCATGGAAATCACCCCCTTTGGGCAACGTTTTACATCATACACATTCCAAAGAACTAACATTAAAAAATTATGACTTTCAATGCCAGTATTTATGAACATAAACCACCACGAAATTCATGACATCAATTTTCCTATATTTTGAAAAATTAAACCCCGGTGAATGACATTAATCCCCTACCCCAAATGTATCAAAACCCCCACTATGTGTTCATCACCCCAAAAATTTTCCATTTTTATCAAAACCAGTTTTATTAGGGAATCACGCCACTAAAACCTGTGACAAAAATGCATTGCATATGACATCAAAAATCACTCTTTATGACATAAACACCCCCTTAATTTATAAAATTTCAAGTCCCCCAAATATATGACATCGTTTTCCATTTCCTCGCCCTCACGTGCACTTATCTGTGTCATCACACCCGCTCTATCTAATATCACAGCCAATAATGAAAGATTCACCCCACTATACCCTGGACCATATCCACTCAAATTTAGGCCTCATAGCCAGTACAAATACCCACAACACTGTGTTTGTAAAACCACCCTCAGCTTTTGCAGACAATTTTGCACTACAGAGGGCATCTCATCCATGCAATCAAGCAAACCTCAGTTTTTTTCATGTCACACCCCATTTTCAGGAATGACATCACCCCACTCAAATCAGACATCCCATCCGGGGGTGTCTTTGTCATCGCAACCTCTCAAGGGATATCACAGCCTTTTTTGGGTATCCCTCACACCCACTATGGGGGTGAAAATGAACGCACTATATTTAAAAATCACATCCACTGCTTATACCATCACAATACGGACTTAAACGTACAAACCTCCACATATGCAACACCCCCGGGTTATCCCAGGGAAAAAACATAGCCCACTACACATGTGAAAACCAAAAAACCACTATTGTGCGCCCCTTAAAAACCCCTGTATTGACAACATCCCCCCCAAATCCTGTATTAATCACCCCCAGCATAGGAAATAACACCCTTTTGCAACAAGGGTTTCCCGCCCAAAACCCTAAATTTATGACATCAAAAACCAACTTTTTTAAGACACACCCCACAATTTGACATTAAAATCCACGTATCTCTGCATCACATCCACTCAAATGGATGATATCCAACTATCTGTATTTATGAGATTTTCCTCGACTATATATGACGACAAAAAATTTTAAATTGCTTCATACATCAGTTAAACCTTTTTTGTAGCGCCCGCAAAAAATGTCCCTGTGCCCTCACACACCCCTTTTTCCCTCAAATCACAACCTTGGTATGTTTTCCCATCACACCAACTATATTTTTAAACATCATATACTCAAATAGAAAAGATCACTTTCCCTTTTTCAGAGACCCATCACACCACTTTACTTATGACAGCAAATGCAACTGACCCCTTTATTTTAAAATCCCATCTAAAATTGCTCCACAGTATTTTGGTCACCCAAAACCACTCTTTTGATAAACTCTAAACCACTGTAATATGAATCAACCCATTTTATGTAGACATCTTATGACCTATACTTTAACTAAACATCCACTCTTTTTTATTTCACACCGTTTTTATCATCACATTGCATCCACTGAATTCAAAATACACACTAAATATATTGACATCACACAAAAAAATCGGGTTTGTTATATCCCCACTCACCCAAAATATCTGACACGTTTGTTTTGAAATCTTTCCCTCAAACCCAGTTTACCCTTTACCCCACATGCAGTCTCTGGATCACATCCCACACTATATTTTATGATATCATTTTCACCATGCATGAAAATCCCAAAGAAATCTTTTACATCAAAACCCATACATATGACATAACACCCCAGTATATTAATGACATTTTCCCCAATATCTATGATATCACCCCACACTGCTTTCATGACAACCCAACGGCTATCCCTGACTTTCACACCCACTAAAATTTGACGTCACACCTTTTGTACATTTTGTTCACACCCATGTATCGTTACACACAGCAAGCATGGAAGTCTCACCCGGGTCAAAACTAGGGACATCATACACATTCCACAAAACAAAAATTAAAAAAGTTATGAAAACAAGGGGTCATTATTTATGACTTTCACCACCACTGAAATTCATGACATCAGTCTTCTAAAAAAGACATTACACCCACGGTAAAAATGACACCCAAAACCCCCTTTTCCAACCTATGTTAACACACCCACTTTTTTTAAAGTGTGTAAACACACCCAATATACCCACTTTATCAACCCAGTGTTTTAATGACTTTCACTGCCACATACCTGTGACAAAATATGCTTTGAAATATAACCACCCCAAATCACCTTATACATCACCCCCCCTTAAATTTTAGCTTAAAAGTCCACCAAAAATATGAAAATCAAATCCCACTCTTTTTACCTCACGTGAAACGGGAAATCTGGTCACACCCCCCGCCTATCTAAAAACAAAAAGGCCAATATATGAAATGATAAAACACCCCACTATATCTGGGGCCCATCATATCCACTCTATTTATGACAAAAATTGCCAGAAACATAAAAATCCAAAACACGTGGTTAAATGAAACCACCCTCAGCATTTGCATGACAATATTTCACTACAGAGGGCATCTCATCCAGCTTTTCAAAAGAAAACCTCAGTTTTTTCAGTAAACCCCCTTCAGGCATGACACACCCCACTCTACCAACATCCCATCCCCTTTTGTCTTTGTCTTCGCAACCTCTCAAGGATATCACACCCCTGTTTTGTATGACATCACACCCAAAGGGGGGTTTAAATATCGTACCACTATATAAAACATCACATCCACTGCTTATACCACACAATAACTGGACTTTTTGACAGTAAAACCTCCACAAAATGCAACGACTTTCCAGTAGCAGGGGAAACATAGACACTACCCCATGGACACCCAAAACCCCACTATTGGGCGTCCTTCCCACCACTGTATTACAACATCACACCCAATCTCTGTTTTAACACACACCCAGCATAGGATAACATCGTTGGCACTAGGGGTTAGACGTCACACCCTAAATTTTAAATTACATCACCCCAACATTTTAAAACATCACACCCGCATTTTTTGACATTAAAACCCGGGAATTCCCCTGTCTCACATCCACTCTATGGATGATTTCCTCCCTTTTCTGTATTTATGAGATCTCCTCGATTTATTTTGACGACATCAATCCATTCATCATACATCGGGTTTTCACTCATTTGTAGCGCCGCAAAAAATGTACCTTGTCTCACACACATTCTTTCCATCATACCCCAAAACCCTTTTGGATGTATGACATCCCCCAACAATGTTTAACACATAAACCTATAGAAAAATCACATGAAAATTTTTTAATGAACCCCACACCCCCCATTATTTATGACAGAAAAAGCACGACCCCATGATTTTAAACCCCCAACCTGACATTGCACCCCACAGTATCGGGTGCCCCTCCCCAACCACTTTTGAATTTTGAACTTAAACCCTGTATATATGCCCATCACACCCATTTTTTATGTATGACTTTCCTTATGACCAATACATAACTCAAAACCACTTTTTTAAATGTTTTCACACCGTTGAAATTCATACATTGCCCCCACAAAATTTCATAATATCACACTCACTAAAAAGACATCACACACAAAAACGATGTTAAATTTGCCATCTCACCCACAATAAATAAACCCCTGCTGCTTTTAAACGTGTCATAAAACCCATTTTAAATAAATTAACCCCATCCAGCCCTTTGGATCACATCACCCCACCCTAAAAGTATGAACCCATTTTACCATGAAAGACATGCAAGAAACTTTTGACACAGCCCCTAAAACAAAATGACATAACACCCCTATATTAAAAAACATCAATCCAATTCTAAAATTTCACCCCACACTGCTTTCATGACAAAAAAACGGCTTTTTCCTGACATCACACCCACTTTTATTTGTCTAAAAAAAACCCACTGAAATCGTTTGTCAAACCCGATGAAATCGATGAAAAAATCCCCCGAAAAAAAGCGGGGAAGTCACCCCCTTTTTCCCAAACAAATGCCCATCATACACTTTTCCACAAAAACCCCCCACCCCAAAAAAACAAGGTAATTTTTTTTATAAAAATTCTTTGACATCAATTTCAAAATTTATGACTTTAAACCCACGGGAATGACATCTCATCCCCACCCCCTAGAAATACAAAAAACCCAAACTCTAGGGGTGTTCATCACACCCAATATATCCACTTTCAAAACATTGTAGTATGACATCACCCCAAAAAAAACCCTTGGACTAAAATATGCATTGAAATATGCCCATCAAATCACTTTTTTATGAAAAACACACCATTAATTTATGACTTCAAGCCCAACCAAAATTTTGACATCTTATCCACCCCTTCGGACCTCAAGGGGCACGGTTCTGTTCATAACCCCACCCCCAAAACCCCCAAATAAAATTTAAAATGTATAAAAAATTTTTCCCCCCCACCCCCAAACTATACCCCCCTTTTTTGCCCCCAATCTTTTTAAACCCCCCCCCCCCCAATTTTCCCAAAAATTTTTTGCCCCATAAAAAAACCCCCATTAAAAAAAAATTTTTTTGGGGACCCCCCCAAAAAAACCCCCCTTTTGGGTTGTTTTTTTTTTGGGAAAACCACCCCTCAGCATTTGAATGAAAATTTTTTTGCACTACAGAGGGCATCTCTTTCCATGCTTTTTAAAAGAAAAACCTTCAGTATTTTCATGTAAACACCCATTTGGGGGAAATGACATCACCCCCCGTTAAATCAGCCCCCCCCACCCCAACTTGCCCTTTTTTTTTTGCAACCTCTCAAGGGAAAAATCACGGGCCGTTTTTGTAAAAACATCACCCCCCACTATAGGGGGGATATCGTACGAAATTTTTATTATAACATCAAAACCACTGCTTAAAACCATCACAATATTTGGACTTAAGACAGTACAACCCCACATATAAACCGGACATCCATTATCCCAGGGAAAAACATAGACCCCACACATGGCCCATCACAACCACAATTTTTGCGCCCCCTTAAAACCAAAAAACCCCCCCCCCAACTTTTTTTTTGGGAAAAAAAAATCAAAAAAACCCCCAAATCTCTGTATACATCACCCCAATAGGAAAAACATCTTTGGCACTAGGGTAGAACTCACCCCCCAAATTTTATGACTCACACCAACTTTTTTAAGACACACACCCAGCAAATTTAAACATTAAATCCACGATTTCTGTCACACTTCCACCAATGGAGATATCCTCCCTATCTGTATTTTATGAGATCCCCTCGACATATATGACGACATCATATCCATTGCATCATACATCATGGTTCCCTCTATTTGTAGCGTCGCAGAAACTGTACCTGTGTCTCACACACACCTTTCCATCATATCACAACCTTGGTATGTATGACATCACACCAACTATCTGTTTAACATCATATACCTATAGAAAACATCACTGCACATTTTATGAGACCATCACACCACATTACTTATGACAAAAATGCACTGATCCCATGATATTAATCCCATCTGACATGCATCCACAGTATCTGTGTCATTACAACCACTCTATTGATGATCTCTGAACCACTGTAATATGGACATCACACCCAGTTCATGTATGACATCTTATGACCTATGCATAATGTCACATACCACTTTTTATGATTTCACACCTTGTATCATCACAATTGCATCACTGAATTCATGATATCACACTCACTATATATGACATCACACACAAGAATCAGGATGTTATATCTGCCTATCCACCACAATATCTAACACGCATGCTTGTAATCTGTGTCATCAAACCCAGTGTATCAGTTACACCACATGCAGTCTCTGATCACATCACACACACTATATGTATGACATCATATTCACATGCATGACATGGCAAGAAATCTATGACATCAGACCCCTATACAATGACATCACATCCAGTATATTAATGACATCATATACAATATCTATGATATCACACACACTGCTTTCATGACAACACAATGGCTATTCCTGACATCACAACCCACTATATTTGACATCACACCCACTGTATCAGTGTCGTCACACCCGATGTATCGATGACATCACAGCAAGCATGGAAGTCATCACCTGGCATACGTATGACATCATACACATTCCACAAAAACTCACATTCACAAGTTATGACATCAATGCTCAGTATTTATGACATCACCACACTGCATTCATGACATCAGATCTTACATATATGACATTACACCCATGGTGAATGACATCTCATCCCTACACCTATGATATCACACCCTTCTTGTGTTGTCTCACACCCAATATATCCACTTTATCAAAACCAGTGTATGTATGACATCACAGCCACTATACCTCTGAAATAATATCACTGCATATGACATCACAATCACTCTTTATACATACACACTTAATTTATGAGTTCAAGTCACCATATATGACATCATATCCACTCTATCTGACCTCACGTGCACGGTATCTGTGACATCACACCCACTCTATCGAATATCACAGCCAATAATGTATGATATCACACCCACTATATCGTGACATCATATCCACTCTATTTATGAATCATAGCCAGTATATGACTCCACAACAGTGTGTGTTGATGACACCACCTCAGCATTTGCATGACAATATTTTGCACTACAGATGATATCTCATCCATTGCTATCTAAGCAAACCTCAGTATTTTTCATGTCACATCCACTTCAGGCATGACATCCACCCACTCTCTCAGACATCCATCCACTGTATCTTGCCATCGCAACCTCTCAAGGGATATCACAGCCAGTTTTGTTGAAATCACACCCACTTAGGGGTGATATCGACCATTTTTTATAACATCCATCCCCT
>JAJLRB010003060.1:0-11190 GCA_020976825.1 Odocoileus hemionus | reverse complement strand
AAAAGGGAAACGCTTCTCGAGGTGAGTCGGGAGACCCAGGGTCCCTTTCCAGTAGCCACAGGGATACCTGGAGACTTCATACCTGTCAATGTTCACAAAGAGGAGTCAGAGATCGTCCGTCAAATTTTATGAAGCAGTGAGCTCTGCGTGCCTCCTCGAAGGTGTCAGAGGCATAGTGAGGCATTCCCAGTCCGAGCGAAAGAGCGAGTCGGGGACCTAGGGCTTTATCTAGGGACTCCACAGGTGGTGCAGACATATCCCTTCCATCCTTGTGAGATGAAAGACTAGACTGTAATTCAAGCCACTGCAAGGAAAGCCGCGCCTCCTTTCGAGTCAGGGCTTCTCGGTGTATATGCCCATTGAGGCGCAGCAATCTCAGGGTCCCTCCCCTCCCTCATACCTATTGCTGATAAGAGAGCCTCCTCTTGAGGGGCTTGTGGAAAGGTGGCCCACGTCTTGAGTCTAAGCCAGGGAATCAGCTCTCATCTCAGAGGCAATATGGGGTGCACTCGACTCCGGCAGCAGACCTCGAGTTGCCTCCGCTGAACTCTCCATGGTACTTCCTCTAGACTTGGCACCTGTGTTCTACGGGAACCTCAGGAAGTTGCCTAAAGGGAGTCAAGCCTCAGGTCGTGTTTGATGGGGAACGGGGGATGGCTCTGGAGTCAATGCAGGGGAAGCGGGCCTCATCTCGAGTTGATTTGGGGGCCCATGGAGCTCCTTCGCGATGCTGGTGTGACCTCAGGGTCCCTCTCTACTTGTGACAGTGTTTTTGCGGACTGTCTCGACATCCATCAAGCAAGTCGAGGCTCCTGACATGTTTCAGGGGGCTCACGGAATTGCTCTGCATGCAGTGCAGGGGAATCGGGCCTCATCTCGCTTGGAGGGGGAAGTCTCATGGTTTTTCTCGAGTTGCGGCGGGGACCTGGGGTACATTCTCGACTTACGGCGGGGATGGCCCTTCAAACCCCGTGTTTGTTCAACGAAGTCAGGACTCCTGTCGAGTTACGAGGGACACCTCAGGAGTCTCTTCGAGGCTTGGCAGGGCAAAAGGGACGCTTCTCGAGGTGAGTCGGGAGACCCAGGGTCCCTTTCCAGTAGCCACAGGGATACTGGGATTCCTGTCAATGTTCAAGAGGAGTCAGGCTCCGTCAAATTTTGAAGCAGTGAGCTCTGCGTGCCTCTCGAGGTGTCAGAGGCATGTGAGGCATTCCGTCGAAAGGAGTCGGGGACCTAGGGCTTTCTCTAGGGACTCCACAGGTGGTGCAGACATCCCTTCACCTTGTGAGATGAAAGACTAGACTGTATTCAAGCCACTGCAAGGAAACCCGGCCTCCTTTCGAGTCAGGGCTTCTCGGTGTATATGCCCATTGAGGCAGCAATCTCAGGGTCCCTCCCTCATACCTATTGCTGAGAGAAGCCTCCTCTTGAGGGGCTTGTGGAAAGGTGGCCTACGTCTTGAGTCTAAGCCAGGGAATCAGCTCTCATCTCGAGGCAATTTGGGGTACACGGAGCAGTCCTCGAGTTGCTCTGCTGAACTTGGTACTCCTCTAGACTTGGCCCGTTGTTCTCGGGAACCTCTGGAGTTGCCTAAAGGGAGTCAAGCCTCAGGTCGTGTTTGATGGGGAACGGGGGATGGCTCTGGAGTCAATGCAGGGGAAGCGGGCCTCATCTCGAGTTGATTTGGGGCCCATGGAGCTCCTTCGCGATGCTGGTGTGACCTCAGGGTCCCTCTCTACTTGTGACAGTGTTTTTGCGGACTGTCTCGACATCCATCAAGCAAGTCGAGGCTCCTGACATGTTTCAGGGGGCTCACGGAATTGCTCTGCATGCAGTGCAGGGGAATCGGGCCTCATCTCGCTTGGGAGGGGGAAGTCTCATGGTTTTTCTCGAGTTGCGGCGGGGACCTGGGGTACATTCTCGACTTACGGCGGGGATGGCCCTTCAACCCTCGTGTTTGTTCAACGAAGTCAGGAGTCCTGTCGAGTTACGAGGGACACCTCAGGAGTCTCTTCGAGGCTTGGCAGGGCAAAAGGGACGCTTCTCGAGGTGAGTCGGGAGACCCAGGGTCCCTTTCCAGTAGCCACAGGGATACTGGGATTCCTGTCAATGTTCAAGAGGAGTCAGGCTCCGTCAAATTTTGAAGCAGTGAGCTCTGCGTGCCTCTCGAGGTGTCAGAGGCATGTGAGGCATTCCGTCGAAAGGAGTCGGGGACCTAGGGCTTTCTCTAGGGACTCCACAGGTGGTGCAGACATCCCTTCACCTTGTGAGATGAAAGACTAGACTGTATTCAAGCCACTGCAAGGAAACCCGGCCTCCTTTCGAGTCAGGGCTTCTCGGTGTATATGCCCATTGAGGCAGCAATCTCAGGGTCCCTCCCTCATACCTATTGCTGAGAGAAGCCTCCTCTTGAGGGGCTTGTGGAAAGGTGGCCTACGTCTTGAGTCTAAGCCAGGGAATCAGCTCTCATCTCGAGGCAATTTGGGGTACACGGAGCAGTCCTCGAGTTGCTCTGCTGAACTTGGTACTCCTCTAGACTTGGCCCGTTGTTCTCGGGGAACCTCTGGAGTTGCCTAAAGGGAGTCAAGCCTCAGGTCGTGTTTGATGGGGAACGGGGGATGGCTCTGGAGTCAATGCAGGGGAAGCGGGCCTCATCTCGAGTTGATTTGATTTGGGGCCCATGGGGCTCCTTCGCGATGCTGGTGTGACCTCAGGGTCCCTCTCTACTTGTGACAGTGTTTTTGCGGACTGTCTCGACATCCATCAAGCAAGTCGAGGCTCCTGACATGTTTCAGGGGGCTCACGGAATTGCTCTGCATGCAGTGCAGGGGAATCGGGCCTCATCTCGCTTGGAGGGGGAAGTCTCATGGTTTTTCTCGAGTTGCGGCGGGGACCTGGGGTACATTCTCGACTTACGGCGGGGATGGCCCTTCAACCCTCGTGTTTGTTCAACGAAGTCAGGAGTCCTGTCGAGTTACGAGGGACACCTCAGGAGTCTCTTCGAGGCTTGGCAGGGCAAAAGGGACGCTTCTCGAGGTGAGTCGGGAGACCCAGGGTCCCTTTCAGTAGCCACAGGGATACTGGGATTCCTGTCAATGTTCAAGAGGAGTCAGGCTCCGTCAAATTTTGAAGCAGTGAGCTCTGCGTGCCTCTCGAGGTGTCAGAGACATGTGAGGCATTCCGTCGAAAGGAGTCGGGGACCTAGGGCTTTCTCTAGGGACTCCACAGGTGGTGCAGACATCCCTTCAACTTGTGAGATGAAAGACTAGACTGTATTCAAGCCACTGCAAGGAAACCCGGCCTCCTTTCGAGTCAGGGCTTCTCGGTGTATATGCCCATTGAGGCAGCAATCTCAGGGTCCCTCCCTCATACCTATTGCTGAGAGAAGCCTCCTCTTGAGGGGCTTGTGGAAAGGTGGCCTACGTCTTGAGTCTAAGCCAGGGAATCAGCTCTCATCTCGAGGCAATTTGGGGTACACGGAGCAGTCCTCGAGTTGCTCTGCTGAACTTGGTACTCCTCTAGACTTGGCCCGTTGTTCTCGGGGAACCTCTGGAGTTGCCTAAAGGGAGTCAAGCCTCAGGTCGTGTTTGATGGGGAACGGGGGATGGCTCTGGAGTCAATGCAGGGGAAGCGGGCCTCATCTCGAGTTGATTTGGGGCCCATGGAGCTCCTTCGCGATGCTGGTGTGACCTCAGGGTCCCTCTCTACTTGTGACAGTGTTTTTGCGGACTGTCTCGACATCCATCAAGCAAGTCGAGGCTCCTGACATGTTTCAGGGGGCTCACGGAATTGCTCTGCATGCAGTGCAGGGGAATCGGGCTCTCATCTCGCTTGGAGGGGGGAAGTCTCATGGTTTTTCTCGAGTTGCGGCGGGGACCTGGGGTACATTCTCGACTTACGGCGGGGATGGCCCTTCAACCCTCGTGTTGTTCAACGAAGTCAGGACTCCTGTCGAGTTACGAGGGACACCTCAGGAGTCTCTTCGAGGCTTGGCAGGGCAAAAGGGACGCTTCTCGAGGTGAGTCGGGAGACCCAGGGTCCCTTTCCAGTAGCCACAGGGATACTGGGATTCCTGTCAATGTTCAAGAGGAGTCAGGCTCCGTCAAATTTTGAAGCAGTGAGCTCTGCGTGCCTCTCGAGGTGTCAGAGGCATGTGAGGCATTCCGTCGAAAGGAGTCGGGGACCTAGGGCTTTCTCTAGGGACTCCACAGGTGGTGCAGACATCCCTTCACCTTGTGAGATAAAAGACTAGACTGTATTCAAGCCACTGCAAGGAAACCCGGCCTCCTTTCGAGTCAGGGCTTCTCGGTGTATATGCCCATTGAGGCAGCAATCTCAGGGTCCCTCCCTCATACCTATTGCTGAGAGAAGCCTCCTCTTGAGGGGCTTGTGGAAAGGTGGCCTACGTCTTGAGTCTAAGCCAGGGAATCAGCTCTCATCTCGAGGCAATTTGGGGTACACGGAGCAGTCCTCGAGTTGCTCTGCTGAACTTGGTACTCCTCTAGACTTGGCCCGTTGTTCTCGGGGAACCTCTGGAGTTGCCTAAAGGGAGTCAAGCCTCAGGTCGTGTTTGATGGGGAACGGGGGATGGCTCTGGAGTCAATGTAGGGAAGCTGCCTCATCTCGAGTGATTTTGGGGCCCATGGACCTCCTATCGCGATGCTGGTGTGGCATCAGGGTCCCTCTCTACTTGTGTGACAGTGTTTTTGCGGACTTGTCTCGAAACCCATCAAGCAAGTCGAGGCTCCTGACAATGTATTCCGGGGGGCTCACGGAAATTGTAGGCTCTGCATCAGTGCGCAGGGGGAATCGGGCCTCATCTCGCTTGGAGGGGGAAGATTCTCATGGTATTTCTCGATTGGCGGCGTGGACCTGGTGTACATTCGTAATCGACTTCTACGGCGCGGGGATATGCCACTATCAAATCACCCACCACGTTGATCTTTCTTGCGATGTGTTCTCGAATTTCCGAAGTTCACGGACTCCCTGTTCGATTACGAGGGACAGAACCCGTACAAGGGAAGGTATCCTCCCTCTTCGCTAATGTAGCGCCTTTGACGCATGGCCACGAAAGAATGAATAAAACCTACATAGTGATTTAGATCTTCAATAGGCGAGGTGAGTCAGGTATGACCACCCAGAACAGGGCATGTAGTGGTCCCTTACAGCATTTAGGCCACAGTAAGTATTAGAAGGCATACATAAGCGGATTCCACGTCAAAAAACTGCGGTTAAGACCAATTATCCAAGAGATGGAAGTCAGGCTCCGTCAAAAATAACAATTCTTCACTTGTACAAATCTGACACACGGCAGTGAGCTCTGCGTGCCTCTCGAGGTGTCAGAGGCATGTGAGGCATTCCGTCGAAAGGAGTCGGGGACCTAGGGCTTTCTCTAGGGACTCCACAGGTGGTGCAGACATCCCTTCACCTTGTGAGATGAAAGACTAGACTGTATTCAAGCCACTGCAAGGAAACCCGGCCTCCTTTCGAGTCAGGGCTTCTCGGTGTATATGCCCATTGAGGCAGCAATCTCAGGGTCCCTCCCTCATACCTATTGCTGAGAGAAGCCTCCTCTTGAGGGGCTTGTGGAAAGGTGGCCTACGTCTTGAGTCTAAGCCAGGGAATCAGCTCTCATCTCGAGGCAATTTGGGGTACACGGAGCAGTCCTCGAGTTGCTCTGCTGAACTTGGTACTCCTCTAGACTTGGCCCGTTGTTCTCGGGGAACCTCTGGAGTTGCCTAAAGGGAGTCAAGCCTCAGGTCGTGTTTGATGGGGAACGGGGGATGGCTCTGGAGTCAATGCAGGGGAAGCGGGCCTCATCTCGAGTTGATTTGGGGCCCATGGAGCTCCTTCGCGATGCTGGTGTGACCTCAGGGTCCCTCTCTACTTGTGACAGTGTTTTTGCGGACTGTCTCGACATCCATCAAGCAAGTCGAGGCTCCTGACATGTTTCAGGGGGCTCACGGAATTGCTCTGCATGCAGTGCAGGGGAATCGGGCCTCATCTCGCTTGGAGGGGGAAGTCTCATGGTTTTTCTCGAGTTGCGGCGGGGACCTGGGGTACATTCTCGACTTACGGCGGGGATGGCCCTTCAACCCTCGTGTTTGTTCAACGAAGTCAGGAGTCCTGTCGAGTTACGAGGGACACCTCAGGAGTCTCTTCGAGGCTTGGCAGGGCAAAAGGGACGCTTCTCGAGGTGAGTCGGGAGACCCAGGGTCCCTTTCCAGTAGCCACAGGGATACTGGGATTCCTGTCAATGTTCAAGAGGAGTCAGGCTCCGTCAAATTTTGAAGCAGTGAGCTCTGCGTGCCTCTCGAGGTGTCCAGAGGCATGTGAGGCATTCCGTTCGAAAGATTTCTGGACTATGGCTTTTCTCTAGGGACTCCACAGTGTGCAGACATCCCTTCAGCTTGTGAGAATGAAAGACAAGACTGTAATCAAGGCCCCTGCAAGGAAAGCCCCGGCCTCCTTTCGAGTCAGGGCTTCCTCGGTGTATTAATTCCCATTTGATGCAGCAATCATCAGGGTCCCACCCTACATACCTATTGCTTGAAAAGAAGCTACCTCTTAGAGGGGGTTGTGGACAAGGTGGCCTTAAGCGTCAATGAGCTCTAACGGCCAGTGGAAACCTTAATCTCGTCATCTCGGAGGGCAATTTTGGCGGGTGCACAATAGCAGTCCCTCGTGTTGCCCTGCTGAACATGTTACATCCCTCAGACTAGGCCCGATGTTCTCGGGGAACCTCTGGAGTTGCCTAAAGGGAGTCAAGAGTGATAAGGCCTCAGGTCGTGTTTCAGATGGGTGAACGGGGGATGGCTCTGGAGTCAATGCAGGGGAAGCGGGGGCCTCATCTCGAGTTGATTTGGGGCCCATGGAGCTCGTCTCGCCTTTCGCGATGCTGGTGTGACCTCAGTGTCCCTCTCTACTTGTGGACCGTGTTTTTGCGGGACTGTGCCTACGACACCAATCAAGGCATGTCGACTGCTCCTGACATGTTTCCAGGGGGCTCACGGGAAATGCTCTGCAATGCAGTGGCAGGGGAATCGGGCCTCATCTCGCTTGGAGGAGGGAAAGTCTCGACCTCATGGTTTTTCTCGAGTTGCGGCGGGGACCTGGGGTACATTCTCGACTTACTCGGCGGGGATGGCCCTTCAACCTCGTGTTGGTTCAACGACGTCAGGACTCCCTGTCGAGATTACGAGGGTACACCTCAGGAGTCTCTTCGAGGCTTGGCAGGGGCAAAAGGAACGCTTCTCGAGGTGAGTCGGGAGACCCAGGGTCCCTTTCCAGTAGCCACAGGGAATACTTGGGATTCCTGTCAATGTTCAAGAGAGTCAGGCTCCGTCAAATTTTGAAGCAGTGAGCTCTGCGTGCCTCTCGAGGTGTCAGAGGCATGTGAGGCATTCGTCGAAAGGAGTCGGGGACTAGGGCTTTCTCTAGGGACTCCACAGGTGGTGCAGACATCCCTTCAGCTTGTGAGATGAAAAGACTAGACTGTATTCAAGCCACTGCATGGAAAAGCAGCCGGGCCTCCTTTCGAGTCAGGGCTTCTCGGTGTATATGCCCATTGAGGCAGCAATCTCAATAATGGGTCCCTCCTCCCTCATACCTATTGCTGAGAAGAAGCCTCCTCTTGAGGGGCTTGTGGAAAGGTGGCTACGTACTTGAGTCTAAGCCAGGGGAATCAGATCTCATCTTCGAGGCAATTTGGGGTACACGGAGCAGTCCTCGAGTTGCTCTGCTGAACTTGGTACTCCTCTAGACTTGGCCCGATTGTTCTCGGGGAACCCTCTGGAGTTGCCATAAAGGGAGTCTAAGGCCTCAGGTCGTGTTTGATGGGCGAACGGGGGATGGCTCTGGAGATCAATGCAGGGGAAGCGGGGCTCATCTCGAGTTGATTTGGTGGCCCATGGCCAGCTCCTTCGCGCAATGCTGGTGTGACTTCAGGGTCCCTCTCAACTTGTGACAGTGTTTTTGCGGGAACTGTCTCGACATCAAGTCAAGCAAGTCGAGGCTCCCTGACATGTTTCAGGGGGCTCACGGAATTGCTCTGCATGCAGTGCAGGGGTAATCGGGCCTCATCTCGCTTGGAGGGGAAGTCTCATGGTTTTCTCGCGTTGCGGGCGGGGAATCCTGGGTACATTCTCGACTTACGAGCGGGATGGCCCTTCAAACCCTCCGTGTTGGTTCATCGAAGTACAGGACTCCTGTCGAGTTGGATAACGAGGCCGACACCTCAGGGAGTCTCTCCCGAGGCTTGGCAGGGCTCAAAAGGAACGCTTCTCGAGGTGAGTCGGGAGACCATAGGGTTCCCTTTCCAGTTGAGCCACAGGGATACTGGGAATTCCCTGTCAATGTTGCAAGAGGAGTCAGGACTCCCGATCAAATTTTGAAGCAGTGAGCTCTTGCAGTGCCTCTCGAGGTGCGCAGAGGCATGTGAGGCATTCCACGTCCGAAAGGAGTCGGGGACCTAGGGGCTTTCTCTAGGGATCCACAGGTGGTGCAGACATCCCTTCATGCTTGTGAGATGAAAGGCACTAGAACTGTATTCAAGCCAACTGCAAGGAAAGACGGCCTCCTTTCTGAGTCAGGGCCTTCTCGGTGTATATGCCCATTGAGGCAGCAATTCTCAGGGTCCCTCCCTCATACACTATTGCTGAGAGAAGCCTCCTCTTGTGAGGGCGCTTGTGGAAAGGGTGGCCTACGTCTTGTGTCTAAGAGCCAGGGAATCTATGCTCTCATCTCGCGGCAATTTGGGGTACACAGAGCAGTCCTCCTCGAGTTGCTCTGCTGAAACTTGGTAAATCCTCTAGACATGGCCGTTGTTTCTCGGGGGAACCTCTGGAGTTGCCTAAAGGGTAGTCGAAGCCTCAGGTCTTGTGTTGATGGCGGAATGGGGGATGGTCCATCTGGAGTCAATGCAGGGGAAGCGGGCCCTCATCTCGAGTTTGAATTGGGGCCATGGAGCTCCTTCGCGATGCTGGATGTGACCTCAGGGTCCCTCTCTACTTGTGACAGTGTTTTTGTGCGGACTGTCTCGGACATCCATCAAGCAAGTCGAGGCTCCTGACATGTTTCAGGGGGCTCACGGACACTTGCTCCTGCATTGCAGTGCAGGGGATATCGGTGGGACTCATCTCGCTTGGAGGGGGAAGTCTCATGGTTTTCCTCGAGTTGCTGGCGGGTGGACCTGGGGTACATTATCATCGACTTTAAACGGCGGGATGGCCCTGTCAACCCTCGTGTTGGTGGTTCAACGAACAACGTCAGGATCCTGTCGAGTTACGAGGGACACCAACGTACAGAGTGAGTCTCTTCGAGGCTTGGTCAGGGCAAAAGGTAACGCTTCTCGAGGTGCGTCGGGAGACCCAGGGTTCCCTTCCAGTAGTCCACAGGGATACTGGGATTCCTGTCAATGTTCAAGTGAGTCAGGCTCCGTCAAACTTTTGAAAGCAGTGAAGCTCTGCTGTGCCTCTCGAGAGTGTCAGAGGGCAATGTCTGAGGCATTCCGTTCGAAAGGACTAGTCCGGGGACTTAGGGCTTTCTCTTAGGGACTCACAGTGGGGGTGCAGATATCCCTTCAGCCTTGTGAGATTGCAAAGTAACTAGACTGTAGTCACGCCAATGCAAGGAATGCCGTGCCTCCTTGTTCGAGTTCAGGGCTTCTCGGTGTTGTATAATGCCCATTGAGGGTGCAGCAATCTCAGCAGGTCCTCGTATGCGTCCTCCTCACCTCATACCTATTGCTGAGAGATAGAGAAGAACCTCCTCTTGAGGGGCTTGTGGAAAGGTGGCCCATACGTCTTGAGTCTAAGCCAGTGGACAGGGTAGTCAGCTCTCATCTCGAGGCAGATTTGGGGTACACGGAGCAGTCCACAATCCGAGTTTTGCTCTGCTGAAAGCTTGGTACTACCTCTAGACTTGGCCCGTTGTTCTTCCGGATTTAGAACCTCTGGAGTTGCCTAAAAGGTGAGTCTCAAGCCTCAGTGGGAGTCCAAGTCGTTTGATGGGGAACGGGGATGGCTCTGGAGTCAAGTGCATGGGGAAGCGGGCTCATCTCGGGAGTTGATTGATTGTCGGGCCCATGGATGCTCCTTCGCGATGCTGGTGTGACCTCTCAGGGTCCCTCTGAGCTATCTTGTGACAGTGTTTTTTTTTGCGGACTGTCTCGACATCCATCAAGCAAGTCGAGGCTACCTGACATGTTTCAGGGGCTCACGACGGAATTGCTCACTGCATGCAGTGCAGGGGGAATCGGGCCTCATCTCGCTTGGTGAGGGGGAAGTCTCATGGTTTTTTATTCCCTTTCCCCGAAATCTCGAGTTGCGCGGCGGGGACCTGGGGTACATTCTCTTCTCGACTTACGGCGGGGATGGCCCTTTCAACCCTCGTGTTGGTTCAACGAAGTCAGGACCTTTGCTCCTGTCGAGTTAACAGAGGGCACACCTCAGAGAGTCTCTTCGAGGCTTGGCAGAATTGGCAAAAGGAACGCTTCTCGAGGTGAGTCGGGCAGACCCAGGGTCCCTTTCGCTTCCAGTAGCCACAGGGATACTGGGATTCCTGTCAATGTTCAAGAGGAGTCAGGCTCCGTCAAATTTTGAAGCAGTGAGCTCTGCGTGCCTCTCGAGGTGTCAGAGGCATGTGAGGCATTCCGTCGAAAGGAGTCGGGGACCTAGGGCTTTCTCTAGGGACTCCACAGGTGGTGCAGACATCCCTTCAGCTTGTGAGATGAAAGACTAGACTGTATTCAAGCCACTGCAAGGAAAGCCGGCCTCCTTTCGAGTCAGGGCTTCTCGGTGTATATGCCCATTGAGGCAGCAATCTCAGGGTCCTCCCTCATACCTATTTCTGAGAGAAGCCTCCTCTTGAGGGGCTTGTGGAAAGGTGGCCTACGTCTTGAGTCTAAGCCAGGGAATCAGCTCTCATCTCGAGGCAATTTGGGGTACACGGAGCAGTGCTCGAGTTGCTCTGCTGAACTTGGTACTCCTCTAGACTTGGCCCGTTGTTCTCGGGGAACCTCTGGAGTTGCCTAAAGGGAGTCAAAGCCTCAGGTCGTGTTTGATGGGGAACGGGGGGATGGCTCTGGAGTCAATGCAGGGGAAGCGGGCCTCATCTCGAGTTGATTTGGGGCCCATGGAGCTCCTTCGCGATGCTGGTGTGACTCAGGGTCCCTCTCTACTTGTGACAGTG